>JANHFM010008640.1:35408-55163 GCA_032468115.1 Grayia smithii
TTTATGGTTGGGGGTCACCACAACATGAGGAACTGTATTAAAGGGTCGTGGCATTAGGAAGGTTGAGAACCACTGATTTAAATGGATGATGATAATGATAATGATGATGATGATTTTATTTACTTAGGTTTATATGCCACTCCTTTCCTATCAACTCTGAAATGCTTATTAATTCCCTGATACACTAAATAAACAAATAAGGAATACCAGTTGTACCATGTAGGAGAACATCCCAGACAAACACATACATAATAAAATTCAGTATACAGTATTTATATAAAACTCGCAATTCATATACATACAAGCACAACAGGCAACTTTTAAAAACCGTTCCTACTGCTGTACTTCTTTGTAATATCTTTTAGATCTGATCTCTAATCCATCCTCTAATAGCAAAATGGCTATAAGACTCTCTAGTAGTAAGTTCTTATTATTTTTCCCCTTTCTCTGTTCTTTATTTCAATTTTTTTTAAAAAAATAACTCCAGTCATAGACGGTTTTCACTTTATTTCCCAGACATTTTTGGCTTCCAAATAGATCAAATAATATATGGGCTAACTTGGAGCTGTGAGTGAAACCCTTCTGTCTCAGATGACTGGAAAAACAGTGAAATAGTGCACCATTGAATTTATCTAGAAAAAAAAGTCTAGCGAGAGAAAAAAAGTAACTGGATCATGAAAAAGAGGACCGGGGACCCTTCTATATGCAAGGCAAAGGTCATAGCTATTGTGCCATTTCAGCAGAATGGTTAAAAGGAGTTATTAGAGTACATTGATGTCATCAAAGGCAAAATAGCTAAAGAAGAACTTTTAGGGTTAGCCTGTAACAAACTGACACAGAATGCTAAGACAGACGGGAACACTCAAGAGAATATAATATCAAAGAGAAGTAGAGATGAAAAAATGTATTATTGGATTACTTTAATGCTGAGCGGGGCAATGTTATGTACTGCTGTCTTCCAAAAATAGTTCTCTGCCTATGCAGATAATGGGGCATCTGGACAGGACAGTGCATAACAGCCCTCATGCTACAGATTATAAAGAAAGATCATGGAGCTCTTACAGGAAAAGCAGGCTATAAATAAGACAAGATAGTTGGCCAATGTACATATCGTTCAGAGCACTATGTCTGCTAGTCACTATGGTAATTTTAAATAGAAGCTATCCAGATGAACTGAACCAGGGTTATGGTTTATTTCTTATTCAACTTACTGATCTGTATTATAAGATTTCCTGAAACCATGATAGCGGTTAGTCCATAGCTCAACCTAAATGATTATAGAGACCCAAGGAAATAACTCTGGAAAAACGAGCTAGACATGGCAGTTGCAAAACATGCTTAAGAGCCATAGTGGCATAATGGTTAGGATGCACTATTGCAGGCTAAGTCTGCCAACTGCCAGCAGTTCGATCCTCATCGGCTCAAGGTTGACTCAGCCTTCCATCCTTCTGAGGTCAGTAAAATGAGGATTTAAATTGTTGGGAGCAATATGCTGATTCTGTAAACCACTTAGAGAGTGCTGTAAAGCACTATGAGTAGTATATAAGTCTAAGTGCTATTGCTATTAATCTTCATAATGAAGTAGACATTACAATTATCCAGAAGTCATAATCATACAATAAGCTATTCCAATTCTCTGAACAGATTCCATCTTTTAAAAGTTTTTAAAAAACAACCTAAATTGAGAGACAGTTGTTTATGCTCATAAGAGAAGTATTGCATTTTACCATTATTCTATCAAAACCAGACTCTCAAAAAATCAGTTTCATTGTGTTATGATGTGTAATATTTTAATAGTAATATGGCATATCCAAATAACAAAAATCTGCTCTCTCTTGGTATCTTCTTTGCACCAGAAAAAGGCTCATAAATTAAATATACCTGTTAAGATAAAAAGATTGATTTAAAATAAAATATTCATAGGTATTTTGCATTGTCATAACAATCAAAAAACTTTCATGTGATTTGGGGAGCAGAAGATAAAATTCATGAAGTTGTGCAACCCCTAAAAGAGAAGTAATAAGTACAATAAATATGTAATGTAATAGATATCTACATATCATATTTCAACAGCACAATGCATAAGATACGGGCTTTAATAACTTTTTTAAAAGGTCAGTTGCTTGGCTGAGCTGTAATATATGATACTAAGTTGTATAATTTGTTCAAGAATAATCATTTGAACATATGGCTGTGTGTTATGAATGAATGATGCAAATTTTTATAATTTCACATTATAGCTTGCCTTGTGTACTCTTAGGTGGTTATTTTTGAGGGGGGAACTTTACAATCCAGAGCCAAACTGACATGAAAATAATGCCTCCTAGCACCTTTAGAGTATTAATTTTTGGTAATAGCAGTAACAGAATGGTGAAATTTCTTATTTGCATGCTACAAGAGAAAATACAAGCAATTAAATAATTACATGCAAAAACACTGACAAATTGCAGCAATTGAAGGTTTATTTTCCAAATGGAATAAGGCACTGCTAAGAGCACACAATGCACACAAATGTGCGCACACAAACAGTGTCCAAAATCTCAAACTGCTCAAGTTTTCATATCCCATTCAAGCTCTTATTTCTGAAAAGAAAGAGATCTTGATAAATTACCAAGTTTCTGAATGTGTGTTGAGATCTCATTCTCTCCTCCTTTCTCTTGTGGGCTATCAATCTTGTTGTAAAAACAACTTCCTGTATTTACAGAGGAGAACCTGTGCAGTTTCCCATTCAGATAAACAGTGGCTTTATGTTTTAATGGCTTTATGCAAGAAAAATATGCAATACAAAAAATGTATGAAAATCTGTTTCCCCATGTTAATGGCCATTGCTGGATATAATACACAGTTCATCTGGAATTACATAATGTATACAGAAGTTGAATTTAAGTTGAAAGGGCCACTGGACCCAAATCCCACTCCCTGCGCAGAAATCCAGATCAAAGCCTCCAAAATAAATAGCTTTCTAGCCTTTTCTTTAACTCCTTCAATAATTGGTTCTATTGTCAAAGTGCTCTTAGAAAGTTCTTCTTAACCACCAACGTTCCATTTGTTGCATTCTTAATTATAAGTGCTAGTTTGCGTTTGATTTTCCAGTACTTGGTATTGGTAAATAACACTCTTAGCATGCTATCATTTAAAATGTGCATCTTGGCTTTCCATTTTGAAGGATATATATTGCTTTAAAAGGCATTCTAAATGAGTTAGAACAAGGTACACATCAAGTTTATAATGACAAAAAAATGCAGAAAAGAGAAAATATGTAAGTAGGAATTTAATATATTTGATATATGTTTATTGTACCCAAGCAAGATTTATGAATAGCAAACATTGGCTCTGTTTTGCAGAAAAGAATTAAGTCCTTTCTCTGCAACCAGGTGTTTTCAGTTGCTTAATAATGGCCTGATGGAATTTTTTAATTGGTAAAGGGGTTTCTTGGTATAGTCTGTTAGTTTCAAGTGTATATCTATAGATATAGATGAAATAAATATGGATATAAATATAGCTATAGGTAAATATGTAGACAGATATAGATTAGATATGGATATGGATATATAGAAATAGAGATACAGATATAGATATAGATAGATATATGGATAGGTGTATGGAGAGAGAGAGAGTTAAACATACAGATATACATATAGGTATAGATTTCAGCCATAGATTACCATTCTTGAAACTAAGACAAAATATATTTCTATGCTGTTTAGAAAGTGTCAGCAATATTTTAGTCTGACATCCAAATCTGGTTTTGAACGAGCTTCAACATTTTCAAATATTCTCTGCCATTTCTCCTTTTGAGTGGAAACTGTCAAGGACAAAAACAGCAGTTCTCTCTTTTGTAGCAAATGGGTCTAAGCCACAAAAAGTCAAGTAATTCAGAAGCAAGCATGCTAAGAATAACTAGGACTTTTAATGCTTGCAAAGTCTGTATAAAATAATGCACACATGTAAAATCTTCTTTCCCAGTTGCCACAAAAAATGTAACTAGCATTTAAAAATATATATCTGTAATGATGAAATGAGTCATTGAATACAGATAGATGAATTAGTAATTAGATTACCATATTTCTTTTTTAGAAAGTGCATAATTTGCTTTTTCACTAGCCCTTATTCACTGATTCACCACACCTCATTTTAGTAGATGTTCAATAGCTAGGAAAAACAGTAATCTATGTTAATAACAGTTCTGAAAATATGTCTAAAATTACATTATAATAAAGATCTACCCATTTTTAAGAAGTGTGTGTAATTTTATGTCCATTACTTGGTTTGTACATCACAAATGTGGATGATTGCATTGCAATTTTATGTGGCAACTTTTTTTCAAGCAGAGTGAATTATTTAGCAATATTTAATTATTTTGAGTTGATTATTTAATCACATTTATCAGCATTACATGGTATTTTTGTTATCTAACATAGTAACAGATGTAGCATTATAGATGTATAATCTTATAACCTTCTCAGTTCCCAGAGAGCAATGTTAAGAATGTTTTCTCTGCCGGGTACTTTCATCATATTAAAAAATGGCAGTAAATTATACAGTGTTAAATGTGTTAGTATGAGGGCCACAATAAAAAATATTTGGAAAGTCCAATCACCACATTTTGAGGAAAAGAAACACATTTCAGATCAGTTTACCTATAATATTTAGCTGAAAATTCTTTAAAAGTTCATTTTATGGTGAAAAAGATGTGGGCTGATATGTGCTATTTTATTGCTCTTGTTTTGATTCTTCTGTCAAATGGAAATAACTTAACCTGGTTTGTTTAGCATGATATCCAAAAGGGATTTCTAGCTTGTTTCTGCCTCAAGAAGCAGAAGCAAAAATCAGGAGTTTTTCTTGCCATATAAATCTCTCAGGTTAAGAGATGAACAAACTAGGGAACATATTTCAGAGATTAAATTGATTTAAAACCAGTTATTATATTTTACAGAGATGCTATGGTTTTCAAGAGATTGAACAGCCCTCTCTCTCAACAGATGGAGAGGGATATGACACTACCTATCTCTTGTTTACAACACAGTCCTTTCAGCAGTTCCAAGAAGATTCCTCAACCATTTACATTATTCAGGTGACCTGAGGGTACAGATAAACCTCCAAGTGGCCTCAGTGACTCTCAGAAAGACTGCTAATGACCAGATAACTGCAAGAAATATAAATCCTTTCTCCACCATTCAGTCAGAACTGAAGAAGCTTCTTGGATGAGAAGTGAAATGACTTCTCAAAACTAAGTAAGTTCCATTGCCTTTTGAAAAAGCATCTTTGGGATATTCACTGAATAAACTCTGAGTTAGGCAGATGAATTAAACTCATGTTAAATGTTGGACTATATAAAAAAAAATATTTAAAGGTGTACAAAATGTTCTTATACTTGATACTGGACCATTTGCAGAAGAATTTTTTGATGTAATGAAAATTGGGTTTCTATGAAAATAGACCAAAATGATTATTGCAGAGCCATTCTTTATTATTCTATTACCACAGTATTGTTTTGGAGTGCACAACAATGCTCAAAAATAAATTTGTAGGGCCTTGTTAATGGAAAGAAAATGTTTTGATATAGTCAATGTTGCTGACCCACTTTTTCAGAATTAAGTTTTGCAATTGATTTTTTAGAATAAGCTATTCAAAATGGCTGCAGCTATTTTTTTCTCACTCTGACAAATAGGGAAATGAGGAAAAATTATCAAAGTTACACAAGGCCAACTAGAAAATAACGCCTGAGAGGTTTTCTTATATAAAATGCCACTGAATAAACTCTGCTATATAAAAAAAAACTTTCTTAAACTAAAACTATTGGGGTAAAATAAATTCTCTCAAGCTGTACGGAACTAGTTCCTACTTAATTGTAAGGAAATCCTAAGAAGGTTACAGCAGTGAAACATTAAAATTCTAAGGGCAACTAATAACATTAAAACTTTATAGCCCCAGATAGAATAATTTAGACAAAAACAACATGAACATATGTTTTGTGTAATAATAACAAACATTTATAGCTGTCAAGAGAGAAAAACACAGGTTTATGCACACCTTAATGGCGTGCATGGCTGAGCATGAGTATATTTAAAACATAATATATTACAAAATTGGCAGCAGGCATGACTCTTCTGGGTACTATGTTAAATCAATGAATAAATTACCAAAAGTGTGCTGTGGCTGTTTGGATGTGTAATTGAGCTTAACGTATGTAGTGTTATTTTAAAAGAAACTGTTCAAGGAGCTTCTGGTCCAATCCACAATGCATCTTTTTAAAGCTGTTTGCGAATAGCAATAAATGAAACTGTCTCACAGTAGGAAGGAAGTTTAGTTATATACACATTAGGCAAATGGGGAAAAAGTTAATTTTAATATGCTTTTCGAGAATTAAAAACAAACTAAAAACAGCAGCAGTATTGGCTCAGAAAATCAACATTTTACGCTGTGATTTAAACTTTTTTTAATTAAGATTTGTCCTATGTTCCAAGGTCTTTATGTCAAAGGAAATCATGAAGAAACTTATGGAATACACTAAATTATTCCATCCCGAAGACTTTGCAGTGAATTAAAAACTAACATTTGAGTATGTTACATTTTTATAACTTAATATTTTTATATAATGTAATAGGGTTTAGTAATTTTAGTGCCCCTAAATTTGGGCACTAAAACCACAATCAAGTCAGTTTTAAAGAAACTTACAAAGGGGGAAGGGAGGGAGTGCTGTATTTTTTTTTAAGATAACTGCATTTTAATTTTTGAAATATCGCAAGAGACCAAAAATGATTTTATAGCAATATTTTAAAAAATCAGTTCAAAAGCAGTTCATCTTATGTATTAAAAACAGTTTATTTAATGAGAAAAAAGCACCCATTCCATTTTCTGGCTATTTTGCTGCTCTCATGTTGTCTTCTTTTTTATGGTATTCTTAGGTTAGAAACAATAAAAACCAGAATTAGAATTACCAGGCAGATGTTTCTTAGGCTGTCAAGATCTTTTGTTATCTTTCGGAACTATCATTCAAAAATACTGCTTGCTTTAATTTTATTGTTTCGGACTAATTACACTCAATTTCTCTTTCTAGTATAAGGTAAATATTGTAGAATATTGTTGTCTCTCTGTCTCATAAGATAAAATTTCACAGGGATTTCCAGTCTCTCACCATGCCTCCTTGGGATTACATGTGACAAGAGAGAGCACTTTAGTACCTATGACACTCAATTATCAAACACCCTTTCCAAGAAGTTGGCTACTGACAACATTTGTTTCGTTTTGTTTCACTTGACATTTTAGCATTCGGTAACAGTACTTTTGAATGTTTCAACAATCATATATATAGATATAGATATAGATATATAGATATATATATCAGAACATTTGTTTTTCTTTTTACATTGCTACTGAGTGAAAATGTGGAAAGCTCAGAGTGTCTCAGGATGAGCTAGGAATGCATAGGATCTCCACAGCTGTTTGGGAGAAAAGGCATAAAGTGAGCACTCTTCCTTATTTTCCTGATATTGAGAAAGGGTGGTTATTATAGAGGCTTGGAGTTTGGAATTAAACATTTTTCACACACACAAAAAAGTCTTACTTGTCAATTCTACCAAAACATAAAGCATTTTGAAGTCAGCTGGATATAAAATTCACGATGTCTAAATAGATTTTTTTCCCCCCTTCAAACACTGTTTTACCTGCTTTTCCCTTTGCGCCCACCCTGGTGCAGAATAGCTATGTTTTATGTATTCTGCTGGGAGTGGAGCTAAAAGATTTCACAGATAAAAAGGTTGTTATATTGTGCTGAAAAAAAGAAAGAAAGAAAGAAAGAAAGAAAGAAAGAAAGAAAGAAAGAAAGAAAGAAATCTAAGCAGATGGATTATGAAAGTAATTAAAATAGTTTTAATGGCATCCAAACATGTAGAATCTAACTGTTGTCTCTATTTGAGGATATTGTTCACATAAAATTTCTTTTCTAGCTTATTACATAATATTTTTTCAGCATAACTGTTACAGCAAAAATTCAAATACTGTTAATTATAAACAACACTATACAGTAAGGTGTTAGTTTATTCTATAGATACAAAAAATTAACACACAAATACCATAAAAGTGTGAGATGCTTTTGAGAAAAAAATGTAGTGGTTTACTAGTCACCAATCATTGAAATAAATACTTTTCAACCGCAGAAGTACGGTATTATTCCAGAGATATGTATTTTTGTAAGAGGAAACACGTATTTAATAAAAATACGTATGCACAGTAAAGATTCTAAAGGTGTTTTCTGTGTATTTTCTCCTTTAAAAATTATAAATATATAATCTAGTGTGGTCTAGCACAAAATTGATTTAAACCAGTTTTCTCTGAACAAGTGATAAAAAAGTACACTGAATGCCTATGCATATAAACTTTAGACCTTATTATTCACCAAGCGATGAATAACTACAACAATCAATACTTTTTTGAAAAAAATGGAATAACAATTAATAAATATTTAGTGATTAGAATCAAGCCAACAATTTAGAAAGTGGACAATTCTAAATAAAATTTTAAAACAATAACTATCTAGAAGAACTATTCTATACCACAAGTTGTAGAGATTGGTACCAACACGGATGATTTCTTTAAAAGTATTCAGTAAATTCACAAATGATACTACTAAAGATAGCTTATACACATGTAAACTATATATTAATTCTTGTATAGTAAGTAGTCAACTAATAGGCAGAAGGTAAATACCCTGTCCTTTACACGGGATTCCCATAAGTTAACTATTATTGAATTTATAAGATGTCCATATGATGTGTTATACAATTGATATGATAGTACATGATCCATGAACACACACAGAGCTATGGATGAAAGTGGGCCAGAAGCAATCAAAAGTAGCTATGAGCAAACGATTAGGAGCCAGGGTAGGAAAAAAAGAAGATACTTGAACACTGTGGATATTATTGAAATCTGCTCTAGTTGCTACCTTCCAATACTCAACTTTTCTCCAGGATTTCTTCATGGCTTGCCCATACAGTGACTCCTTGGGATGTAGCTAACCTCTATTTGAGGGAACTGTATACACCCCTAGCAAAGAAACATCAAATATGCCATTTATGTCCAGGGGTGTGCTTCAAAAATTTTAACAAGGGGTTCTCTGCCCGGCTGCTGGGTGGGTGTGGCCATGGTGAGCACGGCCTAGTCAGCCTCCTGCACCATGGGGGGGGAAAAGAATTTTTGCCCTCCCCGGGCTCCAGAGGCTTTCTTCAAGCCTCTGGGAGGGCAAAAACGACCACCCCAGGCTGAGGAGGCCTTCTGGAGGCCAGAAATGGCCCGTTTCCGGCCTTCCTGAACTTCCGGTAGGTCTGTTTTTTACCCTCCCTGAGACTCCATGCATACCCTGCACTTACCTGCATAGAAAATGGGCTGCCTGGGGACACCTGGAGGGTGGGTGGGGCCAGCCAGGAGTGGGATTTGGGGGTTCTCCAAACTGCACAGAATCTTAGCTAGAGATTCTCCTGGACCCCTGCAAACCCCCAGCAGCCCACCCCTGTTTATGTCACTGTAATGTGGAGCACATGGAAAAATCAGAGAACTAACATTGGCAGTTACAATCCAGGCTGCATCTTGATCTTTGTTCAACAGATCAGTGTTTTAGTGATCTTTGTACTGGTGAGTATATGAAAACTGCATCATTAGCAGGTGTCAGACCTTGGTCAATGTTGTTTGAGCTAGAAGCTAAGTAGGCCTGATTAGTACATGGAGGGAAAACTTTCAGAGAGAACCAGGGCTTTAATTTAGATTGGAAGAAGGCAGTGGCAAACCATGTTTGTGATGCTGTCTGAAAACCTGCACAGTCACATGAAAATGAGTGAGAAAAACACTCAGGCATGCAGCAGCAAAAGTAAGGAAGCAAGAGAAGGATAGTCTCCTCATCTTTATTTCTATCAGAGCCTACTGGTCCCTATATCTATATCTCACTTGTACAAGGTATTAATTCTCAGCGAATGATCCAGGAATAGAGCACAGGCTCAAGTTAACACTGTCAGCATTAGCAGTTGTTGCACCTCTTCCAACAACAAATCCTCAGATCCATCAGTTGCTAAGTATCGTAGGAGGGTACTCATAAGAGATTCTAATCTGTTCCTGGGAACTAAGGATATCCTTTTAGCAATTATTAAGAGCAATCAACACAAACATTTTGATGAACACAATTAGGCTGTGCATTTCTCAACTAGCAACCATTTTTCTCCTCCTCAACTTCCTTTTCTCCTTCCTTTTAAATTAACTTCCTTTTAACTTCCTTTTCTCCTTCCTGCTCCTTCCTAAATTGTTCTTCTATGTTCCCTACCCATTTAAAAGCAAACAAAAGAGTAGAAGTTGAGTCAAAGTTTTATGAATGAACATATGGGAAAACAGGGTGTTTTGCACCCTATGTTTTTGCCATGAATGTTTTAAATACCTGACAATGTTTCTTTTGCAAGGAATAGAAAATCTCATATCTTACTGAAGGCTGCATTGCCCCCCGCCCCCCCCCTCCCAAATTCAACTGTCCTCTAACATTTCATTCTAATGAATACTTATCTACAATAAGTTGGTGATAATAACAATAATAAGCTTTAAAAAGATTATCAACCATTGAACTTTGAAAAAATTCTATGCGGCTGAATACAGAAGGAATATAGAAGCCTAGGGAAATTTCCAGTTTATTTTAATCCTTGAGTGATAACATAACATCAGGTAAAATAAGATCCTAAATGAAGTCTTAGGACCCTGTTTTTGTATTTTGGCCTCTCTTTAAAGTATAGTAATTGATTTTAAGCCACCAGTCTTTTAGTATGCAAACCATTATTATGAGAAATTATATGCCTGTTTTTTACTTCCAGAATTTACAATGCAATGCTAAATATGTCTACTTCAAAATTAACCTCACAAGAGTTCAAAGGGACTTACTTCCAAGTAAATGAGCAAAGAATTATAGCTTACTTAGAAATCATTGCTGCAATTACAGTACTGCTGACCATAGTAGATTTATCATAATAGAAACCTTTGGAAATTAGAAGTCTAGAGTTGAAAAGCTTTTTAAATGAGCTAGAGAAAAGCAACATATCTCTTCATGTGGATGACATTTCTCTGTATTGATCAAAAGACCTAAATCAATTCATTCATATTTTTTCAGTATCATAATACTAAAGTATCTCAGAAAAAGCAGTGTAGCTTGAACCATCAACAAACATTAGAGTCCCAGCCATAGGTTAGCAGTTTGTAACTACAATTCAACCTTTCTTTCCTTTCAATTTTCTTTGCCATTTCATCATTCTCTGCCAAGATTTACCAATCAACTTTAGCTTTTGTAGATTAGGATCAATAGTTTGAACATGGGTGCATTGTGCAGAAGCTGAACTAAGTAAGTATCCTAGGTAGCTCCACCTCTGTAGATGGCTGAAATTAAAAAAAAATAGTGTGGCTGTATTTTGAAAAAAAGAGGGAAAATGTCACTATTTTTCTTAAAATACAACCACACAAGTTCCTCTGTTGTAAATTTTAATAAAGGATAATTTTGTTCTCATTTTTCCTATATGAGATTGTGCTCTTTTTACCCTCAGAATGGAATTAATCATAAAGGTAAAGTTATTCATTACATGAATGAATCCTAATTGATTAAAAAATTTCAAATAACAAACAATGTTATTCTCTCCAATCTGCTAAATCATGTAAACCTTAATACCTATAAAGAATAGCCACAGGAGGTTCCAGGTGCATTCATTCTTTCATAAATATAAATTTGATCCATACAAAAGTTTTGACTTCTTTTTCACATGTAGTTCTACAATGGGTGTACCACCAGCTATAATGAGACACAAATGAAGACAAATATGCTATTTTATGGTGTATATATTGAATATACTATTTTTATAATTACTGCAGAATAGGATCCTACAAAAATAAAACAGGTTTCAGGATTCAACCAGGCAATGGCCAAGCTGAAAAAAAGCCCCCTGCCGCATGCGTCCTGCCCCCTCCGCATGTACGCCCACCCGCCGCATGAATCCTGCCCCCGCGCATGTACAGCAGAGGCCTGAAGCCCAGCTGGTCGGTGGGAGGCATGCGCACATGCACGGCACAGCTGAGTTGGGGCGACAGCTCATATGCCCACAGAGTGGGCACTGCGTACCACCTCTGGCACGCCTGCCATAGGTTTGCCACCACTGCCATAAATGATGGGAAAAAAGCAAAACAAAAACAAACCCCATTCAAATAAATATCTCTGTAAGAAATATAAAGTGTTCGAATGAAGAAGAAAAAAGCTTGTGCTTATTAAATGATGTCCCTGCTGTTCCTTCTGCTCAGAATTCTCTATATGGCTTGCAGGGGATTTCAAGGAGTTCGTCTTCCCTAGAGTAAGGCCACAGATTGAACCTGGGACTGTTTCACACAAAGCTCACTGTATTCTTTACCACTGAGTTATTTCTTGAGTTCCTTGGCCTCTGCAGAATTATTGAAAATCCAGGGTTTTCTTTCCAGCCAGATAAAGAAGAAGGAAACAATTGGATAGTGTGTATGTGGGCGGCGGGGGGGGGGAAACAATGCTGAGGATAAACTCATGGGGAGAATTTTTGGTCTATCAACACCTCCCCCACACATACACACAAAGAGATAATCTTTTTCTACAAGAAAAATGCAACTTACTTAATGGATTCAATGAAACAAAGTTATGGTATATGCTCTTTGTTCTTGAGTAATTTATAAAATGCATTTCTTCTATACTGACATTCAATTTTTTTTTAATAAAAACCATTTCCAAAGCATTGATACTGATAATTTCTTTCAGAAATCATACATTTGACATCAATTTTCTAAGTAAATAATCCCTTCTGCCAATTTCCTTTTTTCTTATTTGAAGGTCAAAGGATAGCATATGCTATAAGTGAAAGAGTTAACTCTATTTTGGGGGAAAAAAAACCTTTTCTGGAAAAAAAATGTATCCCAACTTCTATATCCAGTTGTGAAATAGAAAAATGTCTGCAACATAATAAAAGGCACAATATGCAATATCTGACTCCCTGAAAGTAATTCATATTTCTATGAATGCTTCATATTTTTTTTGTATAAAGTCCCTATATACTTATAAAAAGGCCCTATGGTAAGATGGAAAACATTCCTTTAAAAACTCCTAAGGGAAAAGTTTTCTAGAGACTTTGAAATCCTAACTATTTCTGGTTGCTTTAGAGATTTGTAACATCAGCTCTCCATGGCTGTCTCTGAGCAAGGTAAAAAAAGAAAAGAAAAGAAAAATACCCCCTAGATGTATTTCTTAGATTTTCTATTATGCTTCACAGGCTTCTTATGGGCTCAATAGTATTGTGGAAATCAAGAGGGATTTTTCTTATTATCTTTCTTATTTTGATTTTTGTTTTCTCATTCCACCGAAACACAGTGAGGGAACACACTTTCAGGAGCTTGGGCGGTCATTAGCAATTTAAACTTATATAGTGCTGACAGAATGGAAAGAAATTTAATTAATATACATTAACGTAATGGAATTACCTATGGAAATCCATTTCACTGCTCGGAGTTTCTGAGATAAACAGCATACTAGAATCTTACAGCCAAAGGACTGGCTGTTTAATAAAAATCAACACATATCGTGAATTCAGAAAATGTCTCCTGTGGAGAGAAGTGCTCTTTCTATCAGCAGGAGGCTTTTGATGCACAGGAGATTTTCCTCTAGCTGAAAGAGGGAGGTGATGATCTTTATCAATTCCTCCTTCCCCCGCAGTTCCCTATCTCCCACCCAAGATCTCTTCCAAAGGACCGGGGAAATCTTCTAGAGCAACAGATGAATTGCAAAACAAGGCCGAATCAGCAAAAAGAATGCCTTTTGTTTTCTCACCATGTGCTCATGCTGAACAGAAGTTGGACATACGCTCAGTGGCAGATTAAAACTAAGGATTCGGACCATAACATTTAACTTCCTTCCCTGTTAAATCGCCAGTCACAAGGCTACAATGGCAGCAGAAGTCAGAACTGATACTATTCCCCTCATGTTGTCTCCTGACATGTTGAGCTACTCTCTCCTTTTAGCCATTCAGTCATTGGATTCATTCATAATTTCCTCTCTATCCTATTTATTAGCCTAACCATAGAACTAAAGTCTCTAAGCCAAATTTCGGGTGATGCCTAATGAGCTACTTGTCACTTTGTTTGTTTGTTTGTTTGTTTTTAAATGAGTTAGGAAAAAAACAATCTTGGGCACCTAAGTAGTTAGTATTTATTGGCAATTTCACAAGAAGAGTGCATTTCTGTTGGTTTAGCTATATCCTTCCCTAGTATTTTTATTTAATGATTTAAAATATTTAAAAGACTGTCCTCACAATCTGAGACTCTGGTGGCAAGAAAGGCAAAATATAAAAACAATAAAAACAATACAAAAATCAAATACTCAACAAAATAAAAAATGTAATGAATACTTAATAGAGGTGGGCAATAAAATAATACATATACTTAGAACAGAACACTGAACATCAGAGTTGGAAGGGACCTTGGAGGTCTTCTAGTTCAACCTCCTGCTCAAGCCAGAGACCCTATATCATTTCAGACAAATGGCTGTCCAGTTTCTTCTTAAAAGTCTCCAGTGATGGAGCACTTATAACATCTGAAGGCAAGTTATTCCATTGGGTGATTGTTCTCACTGTCAGGAAATTTCTCCTTAGTTCTAGCATGCTTCTTTCCTTGTCCATTGTTTCTTGACTTGCCTTCTGGTGCTTTGGAAAATAAGTTGACTCTCTCTTCTTTGTGGCAGCCCCACAAATATTGGAATGCTAGTCACCCTATCCTTTTTTACTAGATTAGACATACCCATTTCCTGCAACTGTTCTTCATATGTTTTAGCCTCCAGCCACCTAATCATCTTTGTTGCTCTTCTCTGCACTCTTTATGATGCAGTCATACATCGCACAATCCTGGCCCAATGTAGAGCAGAAAAGCCAGGATTTTGTGACTTTGTTGATCAGCTAGATCAAGCTATCCTAAAGAACCAGCACAGCCACAGAGAAAAGCCTAGGTCCCATTAGGTGGCACTGTTTTAGAGGTGGGGGAGGACTTGGAAGATGCAACCTTGTGGGGTGGCTAAAGATGATTGGGGAGACGCAGTCCTGCAATTTGTTTGTTTATTAATATATTACCTGCCCATATTACCATACGGTTAATCCAATCAGGTGCCATATAGGACAGTATCAGTGGTGAAATCCCCCCAGTTCTATCCAGCTTGCCAAACCAGTAGCGCCGGTGGCGGGAGGCTCTGCCCACCCGCTGGGATGTCATTATGTCCCATTTTTTACCATGTGCAAATGTGCAGAAGGTTCTACACATGTGCAGAAGAGGCATGCGTGCGCACTCCTGTTCCCGAACCAGTAGTGAAGGTAAGTGGATTTCACCACTGGACAGTATTTAGTAATCTCCATGATGCTATCTGCCAGGGATGCCTGACTCAGATAAAGAAATAATTAATACAATTCTAGCCCTATTTACTTAGTTACTGAATGTACCTAACTCTAGTTCTGTTCCTTGTCCCTTTGATTTTTCATCAATGAAGTTCTTCATAGCGCTATCTTGTTTCTTTGTATAACACCTAAATTCTAAGGCTGTTAAGAAAGGTCTTTTAGAGTTTGAGACTTGAATCACATTGATATGTGAATAACATTCAACTCTAAGTTTCTCTTTCAACTGATGCTTATTGATATTTGCAGGTCCTAAAGGCTTGTTAGGATGTAGTAAAAAACTTAGTATAAATGAACATCCTCAGCCTAGACTTATCAAGAAGAGGTGCTATTGATAAGCAAACAATCTAATTCAGGAGTAGTTATATAATTACTGTGGATGAAGCAATAAGTTCTCTGAATAATCAAGTAGAAAGCAAGGACATTGTTGAGAATTGTATTGCTTCTAGATCAAATTACAGGAACAGTCAGTTGTGTCTTTGTCCATGTTCAATCAGAGTGCCAGCTGAAGCTTATTATTTCTTGGAATAAAGATTTGGCCACAGGGATCTGTATTTAATAAGTTATTCTTGTAATATATGACTGTAATTGTAACAATGCAAATTATTATATGTATGGGAATGTATCTGTATTGTATCTGTACTGCTGCTGTACTGTACTGGAGCTAAGAATTTGCAGTAAGAATAGAATGTGACCCCTAGTAGAGTTCTTTCAGAAACATATTTTCTTCATAACATTATTCCAACTTTGGACAATATTATCTGCTTCCTATTAATTTTTAGACTCCATTTTTGTTGGTGGCTTTCTTTTAAATAATTCAAAATTATTAAGGTCCAGAAGAATTTACATACTGTCTCCCTTGTGTCAATTCTTCTTGAATTGGTACTTCCATCAAAAGACTTGTTGCAAACTCTTTTTTAAAAAGTATAATCAGTGCTTATTTATGGCAGAGTTTTTTCAGCAGCAACCTGATTGTAGAAATCCATCCCAAGGAAATGTAATTGGCTCCATTGTTGTTCTTTCAGTTGGCCATATAGATTGTTTTCACATATTGGGACCTGTTGTAGCTTTTAAAAAATCCATAGCATGGTCTCAAACTTCTTTGTCATGAGAAAAAGCTGGAAAATTTGGGATTCTTCAGTTTGGAAAGAAAATGATAGAAGGAAAATGTGATTGAGATACATAGAATTATGCAGGCCATGGAAAAAGTGTGTAAATAATGAAAAGGAAAATAATTCTTTTGTTGGGGGGTGTCTCTCTACATTTACATTTACTTTTAAAAATCTTTACAGGGGTAAAGATAGGGGTTATACAATTAACATAATTGAAAAATTTTAAACCAACAAAAGGAACATTCTTTTGGTAATATATGGTAAACATTTCTTACCATATTATATAGTGGCAGTCACCATTTTGGATGGCTTTAAAATGAGATAGATACATTTATGGAAGAGCTATTAGTCTTAGAGACTCAGTCTTACCCTAGTTTGGCAATAGTATGCTTTCAAAATGAGTTGCCTTAGAATTGCTTATGAGTACTTTAGAGGCATCCATTTGACCTCTGTAAAAAATAAAAAACTCATGGATCTTACCAGCCTATCCATTCTTTTGTTGAAATCCTGATTCTATTTGCATTTTTTGGATAATTTATCCTTCTGAATTTAGATAAATATACGTCTTAGTAATTATAGAGATGTATTATGACAAGAAACAGATGGAGTTTAACCCAGACCTAGCTTAACCCTAGATCTTAACCTTTTATGGTTCTGGCGGGTAAGCTCAAATATTGTCACATTTAATTCATGTAATCATGTGACAAGTATGGTCCTAGATGGATCATACAACAGTAAATCATACTCATCTGGACTATGCAATGCACCTTCAAGGGGATGCCTGTAAAGTCCACTTGGAAATGGCAGTTGATATAAAATGCAGTGTCCCACGTGTTAACTAGCTCTAGGCTCCAATAGCACATTTTACCTTTGCTGGAAGCCTTGCATTGGGAATGGGACAACTTGTCATGGCTAACTCACTGCAAGACAACTTGCCATGGACAACTTGGTGCGGGACCATTTACCATTTAATTATTTAAAATAAATACAAGTTATTTTAATTTTTGCCATTCACATTTCATTCTGTCCCTCCTTTTGCATCCTTTCTTTATAAATTCCCTATAAGATTTTATAAATTCCCTATAAAGCTTTTATCCTTCTTTTCTTGTTTACCTATTATATTCCTGCAGCATCACAGACAATTCAATAAATAAATACTTAAATAAATATGAAATTATTAATTAAATCACGATAAAAAATATCAACAGCTTCCAAGTAATTTTTCATATTTTTCATTTTCCCTCTGGTCTTGTCCATTAGGGAAATAGTGTGTTCCAGCTCTGTTTATTTTTTCAGTTTTGACCTTAACATGCCATTCAAAGGCCAAAATATACTCTCAACAGGGGAAAAATGTATCTACCTTAAGCTCCTTAGAAGCAGGGTCCTGCCCTCCAAAGGATACACAGAATTCAGAATCTAAGGGTGAAATCCATTGATATCTGTCCATCTGACAAAATTACACTGTTGGAAGAATGGAATTCCTCTCTCGTCTCCTGTGTGTTATCAAATCCACTCTAATATTTGGAGGAATCAATGAACTATCAAACAGGCAAGATGTTGGTTTATATGACATTAACTGTCAACACAACCCAATCTTAATGGCATTATTTAATTATAAAACTCATCAACTGATATGGAGCATAATATTAATCCCCTCCTTTACAGCTTTCTGCACACAACATTTTCTTGCTGTATTTAGCTATTGGATAGTCCCTGTGACATCATGGCGTATGGTATAAATTACATCGCAGCTCTGTTAAAGAAAATAAAAATAGTCCAAGGCTAACAATCACTGCATCAACGCTTTCAACATTTCCACAACATTTTAAATATCTTCCCTAAAATTATATCACTTTTCTTCTCTTTTTGGGGGAAAAAGGAATAGAATGTTCTCTTGCCATAGCAGTACAATTCATCTTCCAGCAGGTTTTCTGTTCCCTCCATCAACATATTCTTAGCATAGGAGTAAGGGGGAGGTGGCTTTCATTGTCCCCAAAGAAGTCCTCAAAAAATAGATTTAGATATCAATATATTATTGATATGTATTCAACACATGCACCATTGTGGAAGGCTTAAATTCCAAGCAAAAAAGATTTGTGGCAGAGCATATGACCTTCTTCCCACTGCAATGGCCATCCCCTAATTAGGCAATGCATCTGATAGTCATTAACAGGAATGAGATAATGAATCACTTTCTCTCTTCTTTGTTAATTTGCTGTAACCAAGCGGCTAATGGATGTCAGAGCTGAGTGATTGCACTGATTATGGTGATTTATAGTTGCAACAAAACAATTTAAAACCATTCTGATTATTCATGTTAAAGATACTGTATGTTTTGTTTACTAAATATTTTACATCCCTTTCCCTGCCCCTTCCAGATTTCCACCCGGAGAAGTTTGTCTAAAAGATGTAAAAAGTTTCTGCCTTTTAGAATGGATATTGTTTCAGAAAGACACATTTTATTTTGTTTGTAAAATTTTTACCCAGTAGAAATGAAAAGCCTTAGGGTGGAAAGAAAACTTCAGTGATGCCTAGTTCAAAAGGAGGCTGGAATAAGAGGAAATAAGACAAACTTCAAGCCACTTACCTTGGGGCTCTCAGTCCCTTCCTCATCCGTTGCAGACACATCAGTAGCCAGTATCTCCGCTTTGATGATACGCAGAGCCCTAAGAATCCAGCTGTGTTGTCGTTTGATTTGTTTCTGTAGTTCCTTCCACTGACTAGCAATCATCTGCAGCATGTCCTTCAGTCCTTCTCCAAAAAGGAGAGAAAAAAATTAAGTCATACGTTCAACGTTATCATTTGAAGAACCTCATTTGTTAAAGGCAAGGATTCTTAGGGGAAATAAAAAATAATACTTTTGCCTTAAATATTCTGCCATTCTCTACAGAGACCATTAGATCAGGAATTCTAACAAACTGGCACTGCAAACAATGAGATAGGATCAAAATACAACATATAGACAGCAGTGACTGAAGTCAGCAAAGGAAAATAATATTTAATCTCAGATTCAGGCAATCTCATGGACATATCTCGTGGCAATGAGGGCGGCGAAATGTGACCACATCTCCGCCCTCATAGCATCTGCAGAGAACCGCCCAGCCACCCTGTTTCGAGTGACCCGCTCCCTCCTCCATCAGGGAGCCAGGGAGGACCTCTTGCAGGGTAGAGCTGAGGCTTTT
>JANHFM010008641.1:20231-34848 GCA_032468115.1 Grayia smithii
CGCCAACCCCATCACATACACCTGTATTTGTACGGGGTGTATGTGATGGGGTTGGCATGATGATGTCATCACACCGGATACTCGTATGTGGGCGGAACTACATGTGGGCGGACTTACCTGGAGATGGATAGAAGAGTGGTGTCTCGGTTCCTAAGACCATGTGTTTTCCTATGGTCTTAGGCGACCCCTGTGAAAGGGTTGTTCAACCCCAAAGGGGTCCCAACCCATAGGTTGAGAACCACTGGAATAGATCGTAGCTTATAATAATGTGTGAAAAATAAAAAAAATAACTCTCCTATAATAATAGCATCTACATGTTGAGAGAAGGACAAACAGCCTTAAGGGCAGGGTTTGAGGGAGAAGACCTAACTTCGAATCCATAGCCAGCCATTAACCGCATTAGGGAACTGGTGACTCACCCATATCATTAGGGGTAAAATGGCAGAATAATTATGGGTGCTATCTTGAGCTTCTTGGATCCATATAGGTAGCTACAAAAATAGATGAACACAGAGAATCGGAAGAGGATTCCATTACCCCTTTATTGTTTTCTTTACTGGATTTCTTTAAAGAATGTTAAATATAATTTTAACCACATTTTACCACAGTGTTTTAAAAGAAATAGAAGATACAAAGAGCTGTTGTGAAAACAGTAACATCATCTAAGTAGTTTCAGTTCTATAGAGGAAGGTTGGAAAATATATCAAATCAAATCAATCTTTATTGCAGACATAGATCAACATGAGGGAGTCAGAATTGCTGTTTTGATCCCTTGAGACAAAATTACATGTTACAACAGAATGAGGAATCTAGGAGTCTTCCTGTTGTTATTGGACTACAGGTTCTAGCAGTCTCAAATAGTTGCCCTCTGCAGTGTTCTAATGATATTCTGCTACATTATATATGAAATAGACAAGTCCATTTTGTTCTGTTTTGAGGAGAAATAATCATGCAATCATACACTATGTCCATTCCATTCTCTTGCTGTATCTCTGGAAAACCATTGTTGGCAAAATGTAGAGTTTTTGTGCGGTTTCCTCTGAAATACACATTTTATGTACTGTTCTCTCCAAAGTATGAATTTTATAGTCTGCATTCTCCTGCCCCAATTTACACATTTTACATGCACTTTCCAGAGCTGACAATCGAGTCTCAGAGTTCAGAGAAGGGAAAATGTGAAGCGTTATACTCTGATTCTACACATTTGCCAGAAAATGTAAATTAGTTTAGCACATTTAAACATGTTGAGTCCATGACATTTCTGTCTTTAAAAACATTGAAAAAGGAAGACCTAAAATAGGAGCATCACCTTTTCTGCCCCAAAGGCCAGACCAGACTTATTACGTGACTAACATGCTGGTTGACGAACATTTTAAGAAGAAATTGGTGCAACCAAGAAAGAGAAAAAAGAAAGTTACATTCATTTAATTTACCTGTCGGTTAAAAGAAAGACTAAGAGTATTTGCCAATCCCATATTCAAGCATTTGTAATTCTTCATAAAATACAATTACAAGTAGATAGATGTCCCTAGATATACCCACGTTTCACCAATTCTCCGCGAGGTGCACTGGCTTCCTATCAGTCTTTAGGTGCAATTCAAGGTGTTGGTTATTACCTATAAAGCCCTTTATTGCTCAGGACCAGGAGATTATTTTGGATAATCTCCAAAATTATCTCCTACCCTGTGTCTCCCTGCGACCGGTAAGATCCCACAGGGTCGGTCTTTTCCAGGTTCCGTCAGATAAACAATGTCAGCTGGCGGGCCCGCAGGAAAGGGCCTTCTCTGTGGCTGCTCCAGCTCTCTGGAACCAACTACCTCCCAAGGTCCGGACTGCCTCCATCCTACTGGCCTTCCATAAGGCAGTTAAAATTTGGCTTTTCCAGGAGGCATGGGGCTGTTGATCTCACTATTGTGATCCAGCGAGATCCGGCCCCAAAAGGGATATGAGTGTTTTTGTTATTTTATTGTCTTAATTTGATTTTATTTTTTTACAGCATATTATGCCATTGTGTTTTTATTGTGAGCCACCCAGAATCCTTCGGGAGTTGGGCGGCATATAAATTAAAGTAAATAAATAGATAAATAAGATAGCAGTTATTCCCAATTAACAGAATAACAGAGTTGGAAGGGACTTTGATGGGTCTTTTAGTCCAACCCTCTGCTCAAGCAGGAGACTCTGTACCATTTCAGACAGGTAGCTGTCCAACCTCTTCTTAAAAACTTCCAGTGATAGAGCACCCACAACTTCTGAAGGCAAATCTTTCCACTGGCTAATTGTCTTCATTGTCAGGAAATTGAAATTAGTTCCAAGTTGAATTTCTCTTTGAGTCTCTTTTTCCATCTGTTACTTCTCATCCTGCCTTCAGGTGCTTTGCAGAATGGATTGACCCCTTCTTCTGATTTAATTCAATCCCCTGAATTAATGTAATTAATTCAATCCTCTGCATTAAGTCTTAGGTAATATCGTTGAGCAAGAAATTCTGAGATTACTGGTTCCTGCACATCTGAACTTCCCATATTGATTTGCTCTCCGTATCATACACATTGCCTACCTTCTATGAAATATGATATTTACAAGATATCAAACCCAGCCATCCAATGGAAAGAAGAGGAGGGTAGGATAAGTCATCGAGATATCTCCACATTATTGCCATTATCTTGACAAAAGAGCAGAGAAGGCATCGCCTGCCTGTCACAATTAGGATGATAAATGTCCTGTTCTTTGAAGCTTGTTTGAAAGTCAATTATGCAGATTATTTTGAGAATGCCGACAGATGGTCTTTCTCCCCCACCCCTTTTGAGACGATCAACTTGAACTCTGATATGTGCATAAAGATGCCATAATTTGTCAAGCTCCAATGAGGCTAGTTTATCTCACGTCACCAAAGGACTCTATAGATTGCTATATTTAGTCCTTTTCTTCCCACTGTCATCGCCCAGCATTCTCACTTGTGTTATTATTATTCAGAATATTTCCCCTCTTTAATTGGAAGCTTTGCAACACTGCCTCCATAAGCCAAATATTGATCTTATACTCTTGTGCTTCAGGTTTTTTGATTAACACCAAAGGTGGCTAAGGAGCAGCTTTCTGTCGGCATCCTACTAATTTTAAAAATTATTATTATTCACTCGATGCAGTCGCAAACTTTTCTTCTTTTACTGCTCATCTTCTGGTAAGTGGGGTGGGGAAGAGATACGGATTGATCCACCGAGAGAACCTGAATAATTCAAAAGTCGTTTTTTTTCCTGGAAAGCTGAAAGAAAAAATGACCTTCACCACTGAGTCCCTCCCTTGCCAAAGAAACAGCAATTCTGACATTTTAATGATAGTTTTAATGGATCCAAGATTTGAGGAGTTTATTGGGAGGAAGAGGGGGGCTTATCCATTCGAACGAAAGTCAAAATGACCACGCAGTGGGTCGGCAAATGGAAAGAGGGTTTTGCCAGGCAGAGGAGATGACAGTTTTTTAAAAAAAACAAAAAAAACCTCTTTTTAAAAAGTTTTTTTTAAAAGTTTTTTTAAAAAAACTAATTGGTTTTTAAAAAACTAATTAATTTGGGAGTTTGAAAGAAGGGTAGCAATGTTCTCACTTAATAGGAGAACTCCAACTTCACCAGCTGGCTGGTAGACCAGGCATAATTAATGACAAATATGCTCTGAATTTCGGGCTATCGCTTCAATGACTGGATTCAGAAATGTCTAATTTTTCTTGCAATATCTCAGGGGCTGTCATGAAGAAGAGGGGGCCAACCTATTTTCCAAAGCGTCAGAAGGCAGGAGAAGAAGCAGTGGATGGAAACTAATCAAGGAGAGAAGCAACCTAGAACTAGGGAGAAATTTCCTGAGAGGGAGAACAATTAATCAGTTCTTGCCTTCAGAAGTGGTGGGTATTCCATCACTGCAGGTGTTTAAAAAGAGACTGGCCAATTTTTGGTGGTTTATTGGCCATTTTCAGGGCTGTTTGGGGGGACATTTTTGGTCTGGAAAACGGCTCAGAAAATGGCCCCAAAATGGCTTGTTTTTGGGGCCCTTTTCAGGCCATTTTCTGGCACTCTGGTGCCCACGAAACCAGCTGGCCAGTGCACATGTGCATGCTGGAAACCAGAAAAGCAGCTGGCTATGGCGCGCATGCCCCCAGAGAGCATTGCGTTTCCATAGGTTCGCCATCACAAGACTAGGAGATCTCCAAGATCCCTTCCAACTCTGTTATTCTGTTCTTTTATTCTGTTAACATTGTCTAAACCGTCAGTCCAGCCAGCCTCTGTATATGAAAAGATGATTATTTTTTTTTGCCATCTTTGTCTTAGGCACCACCAACTGCTGGGCCGTCATTGTTTTCTGCCAAGTTCACAGCAGTGATTCCAGATGATCCTCATGAAACCTTGCAGCCCAAGACTGATCCTTTTGGGCCAGGGGATGTTGGCAGCTACTTCCACATGACCCTGGGCTCCTCCCCTGCTTCTCACCAGAAGTGATCTTTTAGTCCAGACAGAGCTTCTCCAAATCTCTCTGTATTTCAAAGCTGCAGTTTGACCTGATGAAAAGTTTACATAAAAAGTCGAGGGTGGTGCTGGGGTTGTTTTTTTTTCTTTGCTTTGCTTTTTTCTTTCTTTCTTTCTTTCTTTCTTTCTTTCTTTCTTTCTTTCTTTCTTTTTTTTTGATGAATGTCACACTTGAAAGCAATTAAGGGGGTTGAAAAGGAAGACACAATTTCCCATTGTCTAATTGTCTTGCAGCACCTTCAAAGTAATAAATTTGTCACATTGAATTATTAATGAGAAACGAATATTTGACTTGCAACGCGGAATAGAAAAGAGTTCATTATCCGTTGGCATTGTTCCTTCCAAATCATCAGGGTGACACCAGGGAAGGAAAGAGAAAAAGCATAATTGTCTGTCTGGTTCGTACACCTTCCCATTTAAAGAGTCCTGGAAGGGGAGGCAAAAATAACGCAAAAGCCATCTCAAATTAAAACTCCTGCTTGACTCTATTTACCCTTTGGGCCGCTGCATTTTAAGGAGTGCTTTCTGCAAGAGCCCAGGGCAGTGGGATAAACTGACATATCACCCTGTCCAACTCCCTGTTTGGAATTCTATTTTAAAGCATGTTAGTGCAAGACAGAGAGCACTAAATCGATTGAATTATGGGGTATGTTGCTTTCCATCTTTGCCAGGCTTCACCAGATCACTTACTCAGACTTATAGGTTAGATTCAAAGATGCACCTTTTTAGCACACTGCTTTTATTACCGATGCCAGAAATGCCACAACAGAGCAGCAAACCGGCAATGCTGAACTATAATCCTCAAGCCATACTTAGAGCAGCTAGTTAACTTACATCTATAGGAGGAGGCCAACCTAATTTTCAAAAGCACCTGAGGGTAGGACAAGAAGCAATGGGTGGAAACTAATCAAGGAGAGACGCAACCTAGAACTAAGGAGAAATTTCCTAATAGTGACAACAATTAACCAGTGGAGCAGGTTGCCTTCAGATGTTGTGAGTGCTCCATCACTGGAGGTTTTAAAGAAGAAATTGGAAAACCTGAAATTGTATAGGGTTTACTGCCTGAGCAGGTATAGACTAGAAGATCTCCAAGGTCCCTTCCAACTCTGTTATTCTTTTATCCTTAGCTTTTTCCTCTCCTTGTGCACTCCAACAGATGAAGATTCTATGGTTTTTCAATGGCAGGTGGTGGGCTTCCATAAAGAGACTTTTCTGGTCTCAGTGTCTATGCTTTTGGCCATGTCTTCAAGTTTGCAACTGTCAGTTTTCACTTCTAAATCATCTAGGCTTGCAATGGAAAATGTGAAGATATTTTTCTTCTTTTGGCTGCAGACTCTTGGCTGCTCAATTACAAACAGAGGTACCTGCAGGGCATGTCATAAAAATCAAGAAGATGGACATGATGGCACAATCAAAAGTCTACTCTCTTTTACATCCATGTTGTGTTCTTACACTTATTTAATTACCAAGTGGTCCAACCACGAGTGAGCATATTCTGTGTATTTGTGTGAACATCCAGACTTTCATTACACAATCCTTTCTTCAATGGTCTACAAATTTCTTGGTTTCCACAACTGACTTCCAAGGAAAGATCTCCCATTCCATCAGGATTTTTCAGCTTGAGAAGTGTATCCAGTGAGGGACACTTCATCTTTAATGAAAAAAGTGGAAGGGAAGCCAACAACAGCAATTGCCATTATTCTACCATACCCCAAACACTTCCTTTGTCAATTCAACTTCTTCTGGGTTCAGAAGCAATGACCCCACCGATATGAATATCTTGGTCTTCTATCAGGTGGAAGAGACTTCCAACTTGGGACTTCATTCAATATTTTTTAGCTCCAAGATACAAGAAGAGACCAAATTTCTGGCTGCAATTTATCAGGAAGTTACCAGTTAATTCTAGAGTTGGGTGAAGTTAAGGTCAGTCCTAGAGGAGATCAACCCTGCCTGCTCTTCAGAAGGCCAGATCCTGAAGATGAAACTCAAATACTTTGGCCACCTAATGAGAAGAAAGGACTCACTGGAGAAGATCCTAATGCTGGGAACGATTGAGAGCAAAAGAAGGGGATGACAGAGAATGAGGTGGCTGGATGGAGGCACTGAAGTAGTAGGCGTGAGTTTAAATGGACTCCAGAGGATGGTAGAAGACAGGAAGGCCTGGAGGAACATTGTCCATGGGGTCATGATAAGTCAGACACAATTTCACAACAACAACAACAAAGGATCTTATTTATGCATAACAGGAAGTCAGGGTCCCTGGGAATGAGGTAGAAATGCAGACTCTTCTTTTTCAGGGGAAGTACATTTTTGTGACATTCACTGCAGATTTCAACCCTGCAGACATTTCTGAATGCCTTTTGGAGAGGGAAAAGTCAAGTCCAGGAAAGAGTTACTGGAATTTGCTTTTCCAATCTATACCTCCATTTCTGCAAATTGCTGTCCTGCATTTTTGATGCTGTTCTGTAGTGGGGGGATGGCTTACGCCATGCCTGAAATCAAAGTGAGGCTGATGGATGGATGACAATTCGCCACAGCCAATGTTTCAGAGGACTATTCTCTGCGGGACAAAAGTTACGCCAATATCAAAGAAATGGTCAACTAGGATAATTAAAGAAAGGATGTAAAAGAAAGACGGGACAGAATGAAACATGAATGGCAAAAATTTAAATGTTTTTTTAATTTATTTTAAATAATTAAATAGAATTGTTAAACTGTCCCGCAGCAAGTTGTCCCAGAGTAAGTTGGCCATGGTGAGTTTGGCTGCAATGAATTGGCTGGGGCAAGTTGTCCCATTCCCGACAGTGATGGGCAGTTAGAGCTACCCTAAGCAACACTGTAAAGAAAAAAAAAATTAAACTCGAACTATAAAAACTAAAAAGGAGGGTCATAAACTAGAGGTTTATATTGCTCTACCAGGCATTCTTCCTTATCAGCTTCATTCCCATATATCTGAGACAGGACAGGTACATCATTAAATTTATTCCGACTCTACAGACATTGAACTGAGCATATTTCAACTGAAGTTATTCATTTTATTATCTCAAATTTTATATGTATCTGCCTGTGTAATTAAATAGATGTGGGCAGATAAAGAAGAAGCTACTCAGCTGATGCAAGGCAGAATTAGCTATCAAGATCCCATCTTGTGCATTTCTGGATTCAGCTCTTAATAATACATAACCTCTACAGAGAGGCAATGGATTTACTTGGTGCTCTACTTGCTTACCCAAAGGTCAATGTCAAAGTGAGGTAATCTTGGACACAGATCTAAGATGCCTGATTGGTTGTCTACATGTATCTTATCTGTAGAATTTTCAATAACAATTTCCTTGTGCTTACAATGATTACATGCACAAAACACCAGATGAGAAGGATACAAGGACTGCATTTAAAGATCTGTAATCTCTTTTCATTATTATTATTTTTTTCATGTGCAACTGGCACATTGAATGTGTGGCAGAGCAAGTTGGGATTAGTTGATGCAATGGATGGAGAGAAAATTGTAACTTCGATTTGAATACAAAAGCATTTAATTATGCATAGTTACATGGAGACACAAGCTGAAATGTTCCCATCTGAAATTCACTCCCCCCTCCCCCCCTAATTTTATAATGCAGGTGGTAAACATTTAAAATAATGTATAACAAACTTTCCAAGAAGTAATGGATGGAAATTTATCAAGGAGAGATCCAGAACCAAGAACTAAGGAGAATTTTTCTAACAGTGAGAACAATTCACTGGAGGGTTTTAAGAAGAGATTAGACAACGATCTGTCTGAAATGGTAGAGGATCTCCTGCTTGGGGAGATGGTTGGACCAAGGGATCCAAGATCCTTTCCAACTCTGTTATTCTGTTAACTGTTCTGTAGGCTTCTCTGACCTGATTATTTCATGTCCTTTGAGGTAAGCTTCATTGTAAGCGGGTGTATGACTGGCCCAACTGAATTTCATGGCTGAGCAAGAATTAACGGAACTTTCTTCAAACTTGATTTAATATTCTAACCACTCCATACAATGGCATATTAGCAAGAACAGAGAATGCCAACTTAGTCACTTGTCTTTCCTCTCTGACCCACTTTGCATGTCTGATCTAAGAAGAACTTTTCCATTAGGATAGAAAAAAATGATTCTCCTCTGTATTCTTGTGCATTGTCTGGTTGAATAAGATTTTCAGGATAATCAGCCTTCACCCACTTTGTTCTCCACACTTGCCAAGTTGTTTCTCATTATTTCATTTCTTGTTTTCTGATGCAGCCTGGCTCAAGAGTGTAACTTCATTCTTTTAGAAGTGATTTGTCAATGTCATCCCCTTGTGGCTCAAAGAGTTTTGCTATTCACATCTCACATATATAGACAATAAGTGCATTTAATTAGAAAGAGGAAGAATTGCAATAGGTTAGCATATAAACTTTAAAACACACGTTAGAAATGAGTTTTGGCAAAGCACATTTCAGGAACGGCTCTATGCAGTAGCTACAAAATTCTGGAGAACCATTCCTTTCACCTTTCAAAAGGATAAAAGTCCCCAAAAGTTGTTCTGCATTTACTCTTTTATTGAAATCTGCTTCTTCTGTGAATGTTTCCACCTGTCTATATTACTAAAACTCAAATACTTTGGCCACCTAATGAGAAGGAAGGACTCACTGGAGAAGAACCTAATGCTGGGAACGATTGGGGGCAAAAGAAGAAGGGGACAACAGAGAACAAGGTGGCTGGATGGAGTCACTGAAGCAGTTGGTGTGAGCTTAAATGGTCTCCAGGGGATGGTAGAGGACAGGAAGGCCTGGAGGAACATTGTCCATGAGGTTGCAATGGGTCAGACACAACTTCACAACTAACAACAAGAACAAATAGTACTAAGTTGTTATTTTCTTGTTTTTCTCTGCTTAATAAATCCTTTGCCTTCAGAAGTTATAGATGTTCCATCACTGGAGGCTTTCAAAAAGAGACTGGACAACTGTCTGAAATGTATAGGGTCACCTGCTCAAGCAGGGGATTGGACTAGAAGACCTCCAAGGTCCTTTCTAACTCCATTGTTTTATGTTCTATGTTCTTTCTACTTCTACCTCATCTATCTATTCATGACCTTGTCCTTCAGATCCATAAAATGTCTACCCACACTGAACTGTGGCAAAATAATTAGTCGCGATTATCTATAGACTAATTTCATTCTGGTAGGCTTTGGTAGCACATGGCAAGATGCATCACCCTTCACAGAAGCTATCAGCTTTTGTCAAAGTAATGCAACCTGCATCATGGTGGGGCACCTATTAAACTTCACTGCTTTGGGGGTTGCTGGATGAGATCAGAACATCAGAGGGTAGGGTTTGGGTTGTAGCAGCACAAGACTGCTTTTGCCATCCTGTCCCCTTTGACTTTCTCCCCCTACCAATGCCACAAACAAGATGGTATGGTTGGATTGAAGTTCAAATCCTCTCTCCTTGTTCTTGCAGAATTGTCATGTATTGGGTCCTTCTGTATCCCTGGGAAGAATTGGCATGTTTCTAGATCCTGAGCCTTCAAACACAAATGGGATGTTTGCATTTACGATGGGATCGATTTATGCACTCCTACTAGATCCAGGGTGGTGAAGCATAGCCAAGAAAGGAAACCAAGGAGCCCAGCTCATACCACCATCCCTTCTCCTGAGGTTGACACACTCGATATCTGAACATGCTGACAATTGCCCTGAAGCTGTAGAAGATGATAAGGCTGAGCCCAAGAGTGGGTCAAATGCATCATTAATTTGGAGTGTCTACACCACCATAAGAGACCTAAGTCCAGCCCTTATTGAAGTCCACTGACTCTTATCTGGTGCCAATTTGCCTTGATCATTAGTAGATCATATTCTTGTATATAGGTAGCATGAAATAAGCTGGTAATACTTTTGAACTCAGTCCTGACTCCTGACTTCTTTCACCTGACAGAAGCTATCCTTTGTAAACCCTTTCTGTGGGATTTAACATACAACTGCCTCATTTTTAAATCGGATTTGTCTTTTATGAACATGGGAAACATTTCATACAGATGTTATAATGTGAAGATAAACTGGCTATAACCTTCAACACACACAAATAATTCAGCACTGTTCTTAACAATGTCATTTGTTCTTTTTTGGTACTTGAGTCTGATATTTTGTACTCTACAGCCTACCAAAACTGAGGGTTGTATAATTCAAAATGTGTGTAATTTCCCTTCAGTGATTCATCAGAGTTATTTCCTGAAGGACTTCGACAATTGTACAGTAATTTGTCCTTGCCTCTTTCGTTCACTTGGGCCTTCTACTCACTGTATTGGCAAAAGACAATTCTTTTTCATTTTCTCATCATATCCTGTTCCGTCAACAAAAGCTGACCCAGATATAACCAGATCTACTGAAAGTGCCAAAATCAGTTTTTCAGTGCTAACCAGAGATCAATATGCTATCATTTAAAAATGATTGTCAAATGGGTTCACTGAATCTTGAATGCCTTTTTTGAATTTGACATGCTTTTTATCCATCCACCAAAAAGTATATGTAAAGCATTATTGTCAAGAACTCAATAATATCCCTGCTGGATAAGATCAAAGTCCTTTTAGATGAGGGAAAAATTCATCTACCAAGCCTTGAGGAATTAACTGGGACTATAAAGATTAATCTGCTTATTTCATTTTCCCCTTCTTTGTACAGATGTTAAGCTGTTTCCTAACGTAGTGCCTATGCATATCTATTCAGGAGAAGGGGATACAGAATGCAATTAGATATGCTTCCACATATCTAAGAAAGCCAGATAGCTAGTTAGCCAGACAGGTAGATAACCTGATAGATGAGAGAGAGAGAGACAAAGAGAGAGAGACAGACAGAGGGAGAGAGATTAGATAGATAGATAGATAGATAGATAGATAGATAGATAGATAGATAGATAGATAGATAGATAGATAGATAGATAGATAGACAGACAGACAGAGAGGGATGGATGGATGGATGGATGGATGGATGGATGGATGGACGGACGGATGGATGGATGGATGGATGGATGGTTCTGGATCAAACTAAGATGCTAACCAAGATGCTAACCCAGGTGCACTCAAGAATCACTCAGGGTTGGACAGAACGTGATTCTTTTGCTGTTATCCCTTAGAAGTTTTAATTTAAACAAACGTGTTTGAATCTACTTACCTTTACTACCGTTTCTGATACACACGCTTTGCGCGTGATCGGAGCGTGCGCCGAACGTGTACTCTGTGCATGCACAGTAACTTTTTGGGGAGAAAAAACCTCGCAATAAACATTCTGCGCATGCGCGGAGCACGCATTCAGCAGAGAACCGTTAAGTACAGGCACGCAGGTGAGGCCAGCTCCCAGTCGCGGAAAACCGGTTTGGTGACGTCACAGTATCACCGCTACCAGATTGTGCAAACCTGCCCGAACCGGCAGCAACCTACCGTTGGGGGGGGGTATATTTTCCCCAAAGGCAAGACCCTCTTTTAGTGTGTGAGAGAAGTTAGAGATGATTTTCCCTACCTGTGTCTTCCTCTGGGAGTGAGAAGCCAGAGAGGCTGCAAACTCTTGGAGAGATGCTGGTCCCATGAAAGGGAAGACATCCACAGGTGTCCCTTAACTACTTAACTACACAGTCCCTTAACTACGTCCCTTAACTACTCCATCTCCAAATAAGTTCAAGACCCTTGCATCCCACACATGAGAATTTCTCCAAATGTTTTTTAAAAATAATTTCTAAAACCAATTCTCTTTTGTCACACTGAACAGGAATTAGGCTTCTGAATTTCGTGCTTGATGTGGAAAAGAATGTAACTTTGACTTTGGGTTTTACAAATTAGACTAATAGACCTTTATAGAAATGACTTCTTCATATTATTATGGAAAAACTGGGATTTGATGCTAATACCTTATTCCACTGCAACAGGGAGAGTTGGAAGTCAATGCTCCTTTTTCTTTTCTTTTCTTTTCCCTACCTTTCCTCACCTCTCTTTCCCCTTTCCCCTCTCTCCTCACTACTCTTTTATTTACTTTTGTATTTTGTATTTTATAATACTTAATAACTTAATTAAAAAATGTTTTGTTTTTTTTAAAAAAAAGGATTTGGAGTGAGATTAGGAAGGGAGAATGGTTCTACCAAGCGTTAAACTTCTTTTTTCTTTGCAGAGCTAACTCCATCCAGCAAGGTCCAACCGTTTATGAGTTTTTACTCAACTCCTAGTGAAGAATCTCTTTAATTAACCGTGCATATTCAGCATATTTGGAAGTGAATGCAAAAGTTGGTAGGGAAGAAAACAATAGAGATGAGCTCAAGTTTTCTTTACCTGTGCTTGCATATTTATTAACACAATAAAGATAAGGCCGAAAAAGATACTTTAAAGAAAATCAATGCTTTCTTAGATACAACATCAATGTAATTCAAGCAGCCCGAGTCAATTGCTGCTGTTAAATTAAGTTTACAACTTGAACAACCGTCATATAAAGCTGGCAGGGCCTGACAAATTAAATTACTAGAGTAATACATCACTCACAAAAGTATTATTGATAGTGACGGGGTGATATTGAATTTAAATTATTCATTTATATTGATTAAACAGCACTTCTTTACCGTTATCAAGGGAAAAGCCACTGACAAAGCTTCTTAGGGACCTCTTTTAAGCTTAGAGTACGAAACTGGAGACATTTCAACCTAGATGGACTTTTCACCAGCCAATTAAGGAAGGGCCTGGATATGTTTAGGAAGTTAGAATCACAGGTAGAGCAGCCACATGTTCAGCAGTACTTGAAATGCAGGTAAGCTCCCTGGCAGAGGTCTTGCTAAAGCCAGGATCTCTGCTGGAGCTCAGAAGAAGATGATCTGCTTCCAAAGCGAAAGGTTGCAGCTCCAGCCTCTCCCATCTCAAGTTGAAGGCATCTAGCTTCCTCATTCAAATGTCGGGATTGCTTCCTTCCTAGAAGTCTACTCATTTGTCACAGCCGTCAGTAAAGATACACATCTGGCTGACTCAGTCATCATTTCTCAGAGTTCAACTGGGGGTTGTGGCCCACCGGCAGCCAGCAAAGCTGGCAGCATAGTCGGACAGTGAGGAGGTTGGGAAGGAACATGGGCCAGTCCTGGGGGCTGGGGAAAGCTCGGATGAGGGCTCTGCATAGGAGGCAGAGAGGGAGGGGCCAAGGCCAAGGCCATCTGATAGTTATGTGCAGCCTCCAAAGTCTGACAGCAGCGAGGCGGAAGAACAGCTGGAGCCTGTTCCCAGTGTGCGCATGTTTCAGAGCTGCCAGATGACAAGAACAATTAAGAAAACAGGGTCAACTTATGAGTAAGGCTTGGAGATGATTGGCCCCTCCCACAAGAGATCAAAGAAGAGCAAACGGGACATGAGTTTTTGCAGGAAGCAATTAGTTCATCTGGCCAATTCAAGATTCGAAAATTCTGTTTGTGACTCTGGGCCAAGTTTGGCCTTGCCCTGCATCTGGAAATTAGCCCTCTGGCAGCATTCCACATGAGATAGGTGGGTGTTGATAAACTTCCTCTGAAAGACTGTTTCTCAAGCCTCGCAGACTGTAAATGAAAGTAATTTACAGCCATATGAATTAAAAAGGTTTTGTGGGACTAAGATTGTGCTTTATACTTTCTAAGGAAGCCGAGGTCATAACACTGGGTGTTTATGAAAGAAGGAGTCCTCCCAGTGATGAGATGATCTTGTTCCAACGCTTCCTCCCAGGTTTCATTCTCAACGCTTCTTGAATAAGTTTCAGAGGACATGTTTAGGTTAAGCCCTGGCTAATAAAGTCTAATGAATTTATTACTATTGAGATGATTTGGATTTGGATTTTTTTTTTTTTCATCTAGCATGTGCAACCAGGAATCACCACAGAAACATTTATTTATTCTGATTGCATTTTCATGCGGGCAAATGTGTGTGAGTGAGCATCTGTGCATATTATCATATAACGTTTTTAAAAAACGCATCCAGCAATTGACCAAGAATTGGAATGATTTCTAACACACATCTTTTATTTGTCTCTTCTGGTTCGTAGCATTTATATATCTGTTCTGTTTTAATTATTTTAAAATACAGTCTAATAATCAATGGAAGGAAGGAAGGGAAGGAAGGACAGAGGCAGCG
>JANHFM010008645.1:12305-23076 GCA_032468115.1 Grayia smithii
AAGACCCCTGCTTTAATATAATGTAGATGTGTTTGGTAAGAAACTACCTAAATATTATAACTTTTTAACATTTTGTTTGTTTCATTTCACAGGTTCAGCTGTCTTTCTCTTTTTGTTAAACGTTATTTTGTCTGAGAGTGTAAATACTGCTGGCCTCGTTTCCTGTGTGTGAGATAACTGATCTGTAATGGCTTCTAAAAAAAGAACAAGGCTGGGAACATTCACTCATATGAGCAACCTAATTGGGACTGGCAGAGACTTGTTGCCATCTGAATTCCCAACACTGAGAGACATTCTCAGATATGGCCTACTGTTAAGAGAACAAAGTAGTGATTATGCTAGAAACTACCCAGCAGCCAGTCTTGCAAGAGGCATATATCCAAAAGTGCTTGAAAAGTGGGAACAAGCAAAAAGTTCTTTTGTGACCCGTTATAAATTCACGACTGACAAGAGAGCTGGGATTAAGCCAAAAGCATAACTCTTGGTAGAGGAAAGCTAGATTTCACTGTGAAATTTGATGAAATGTTTGACATCTTCAACTGCAAGTGTCAAATTGTTCTGTGTGCCGAATTCGGCTGCCCTGCTGGCTGCAAAAAAACTCACATTAGCTGTACCTGCCCTAAGGCGATGAAGATATCATTGAAGAAACTTGTTTTCATTAAAGGTCAGAGAGACAAGATTGGTTCTTTTGGATCACACGGGATTGGCTTGCCAGATGTGCCCGAGCGGAAGCAACTAGGCAAAAGGCAAAAGCGGCAAGACGAGGAGAGACAAAGGCTCACCAAATAGAAGCAGAGAATTCCAGACATTTCGATACCAACAAATGAAGTAATTATCTCTTATGATGAAAATGAAGGACAGATGACTGATGATGAAGAGGAATGTGATGAAAGTATGAAGAGGCCAGAGGTCTCAAACTCTTGCCATCACATCGTCGTCATGTGACGTATCGTGACTTTTTTCCCCTTGGCTAAACCAGGGTGGGCATGGCCAGTGCAGGACACATCTGGCCCACAGGCTGCAACTTTGACACCCCTGCCTTAGACCAAACAGATGTGCCCTCTACTTCAAAAGACAGAATACAGTAGATTAGAAATAACAAATGCCGCTATGCAGAGCATAGGATTCAGTGTTGGTCTATGTGCCACTGCTGCCATTACCACAGCCACCTTTGTAGATGCTGGCTTGAGCACCAAAGAAGACAAGAGACTTGTAGTTGACCACAATAAAGTCAAGGGAGCCCAGGAAAAAAAATTGTGAAGTCCCTAGATGAAGAATATGATGAGCTCTGTAAGAAGGGTAAAATGGAATGCTTCCTCTTCAATGGCCGTATAGATGCAACTAAAGTTATGCTGAAAGCAAACAATTCAGACCAGCAATTCACCACAACCACCAAAGAAGAACATGATTCTGTGTGCAGTGAGCTGGGTGGAAAATTCTCTTCAGAGGAAGGCTCAAAAACAAAAAAAGCCACTCAAGTGATTGCAGATAATCTGGTGTATTTCGTGAAGAAGAAAGACATTGACAAAAGCTTGAAGGCCATTGGAGGAGATTCTACAAATGTTAATACCGGCTGGGAAGGTGGTGCCATGCACTGGGTAGAGGCCAAGCTTGACCGGAAGTTGATCTGGTTGGTGTGTGTACTCCACATGAATGAGTTGCCCCTATGACACTTAATCACAAAATTAGATGGGAAGACCTTGTCTAACAATTGGGCAGGTAAAATTGGCAACATGCCAGACATTGCAACAGAACTTGAGATTGATCCTTCATTCACCAGAGGTTCAACTGCTGAGCCTCTCATTTCACTGAGTAACAGTTTTGTAAAGGATCTCTCTACTGATCAAGCGTATAGATGTAGGATCACACAGGAGAACTTCCCACAGATCCGAGTGTTCTGGATATTGGCCCTGTAAGGCATTTACATTGGTTCACAACTACAAATAGGATTTGTCAAAAATGAGCTTCAAAACATGGCTTTAATGGCAAAACTTCCCAAAACTTAAGAGTGATACTGGAATACACGGTTGGTATGTTCTACTCCTGCTGGTTCAAGATCAAAGTAAAACCACCCTAGATTGAAGGCTCGCATCATGTGTTGTTCCAGCTGCAGCAAGTCAGACTGCAAAAGAAGGCTGTAGTAGAGGCTGTTTTGCCAACCATTCAGTGCTCAGCATGAAATGATAATCTTGTGTTCAGATGACATTCAAGAGAGGAGAGCTGGTGTGGAAAAGACCATTGACCTGAGGAGTGCAGACGATGACACGCTGGGAGATTTTTCTGTACGTGCAAGAAAAACACTTTTAATCAATGCCAGAGCATCCACTCTGCTGGAGCTGATTGGTCTGAAGGTGTATATGAGCCACCTTTGACGTGCAAACTCACTGTAGCAGAAATAAAGAAGTTCATTGACGAACCAATGTAAGTGCCCCAGTGGCCCCATCATGCCCAATCAATAGAGAGATGTGTGAAACGGGTCAAAGAAACAGCAAGCAGAGTGTATCTACATGAGAAACCTGAGGGTTATATGAGAGGCCAAGAAGCAAGTCAGCAGCTGATGTCAAAGAACAAATCAAAACAAGATGAAACTCAAACATTTTTATAGCTGAGATAATTGCTTTCTGATGGTTGCATGCAGTTTATGGTTGCATGGATTATTTTTTTGTTTAGCTAGAGAAGATTCATGCAGAAAAAAGCGTTAATTTTTGTAGCACAAGGTGTAATTTTGAGAAGATAGTTAACAGTATTTGTGGGATATAATGATCAGATGTGGGTTTACCATATCAAGCTAAACATTGTGCAATTGCAAAAATAATAGCAGATTTGAATTCTTGATGTAAAAACACAATTTTTAAAACACCTCACTGGAAAAAAAGTTGCAAAAAATAATTTTCACCCCATTAAATGACATACCCTACACAGCTGCAGAGCATCTCTTTGCCCAGCCAGTCCTTAAGGACAGTCGCTTTCCTCTTCCATCCTGTCCCTGACAGGCCCTGCTTAGACAAAGGGGTGATCGCCAAGCAGGGCCTGGATCGCAAACCCCAGAAAAGGGCTTGGAGACCAAGCACAGGCTGTCCTCTCCAGATGGTCCCAAGACACTAAAGAAGGCACATCAGGCCTTTGGCCAGGGTGGGATGGTGGCCGAGGGTGCAGTGGGATATTGAGCCTCAACTGCCGTTTTCCTGTCCAAGGGATCCAACCAACTTAACCAGCCACAATAAAAAGCTGTAGAAGCACAGCCACCCTCCTCCGTTAGGCTCTAGAACAGTGATCGTGAACCCAGGATACATGTGATACAAGTGACACGCCCGGCCTCTGGGCCCTCTGGAAGTCATACGAGAAGGTCTTGCTTTTGCGTAGCCTCTGAGGCATCCAACAATTGCGCAAGTGTTCTCGTGTGACTTTCTGACACTCCCGAGGGCCCATGGCAGCAGGGCCCTCTTGGGAGGCTTCAGAGGATCCAAAGGGGGAGGGGGGAATCCAGAGGACAGGAACATCCGGAGAGGCCTCTTTTGTCCAAGGTGGGTGGGATGACACACCAGCAGAGTCACAGTAGGCATTTTCTCAATTTTTGACACTCCAAAAGGTTTATCCTCATTGATCTAACCTTCTCAACCTGCCCAGCTTGGTGGCTCTCACTACAATGCTCAGTGCCTAAGGATGGGCCCTGGCCAGGACAGCCAGTCATCAGTCCCTGCAGCAACTTCCACGCTCTTCCTGCCAACAGCCAGGGGATATCTCTGGGCCTCAACCTAATAAGGATTTGGGAGCAGTTTATTAATAGAGAGGGGCTTCTCCTGGTCAAAACCCCACTCATTTCCCCTCAACTGGCTGTGAAAAAGAGGCATTCAGGGGCAGGGTGGGGGGCTTACCATCAGCTCGGGCTCGAATGTCCTTCTGGCCAAAGATGCTGCTGCCACCGGCCCCCATCTCTGACACTGCAGAGAAAAAGAGTTGTTCGTCCCCCTCTTGCCCACAGGTGGGCACCTCCCTGAAGCTGGGGGCTTTTCTGGCATCTTCACCTTCGGAGCGTGCCAATGGCAGGGGTGGGAGGCTCTGGCTGTGCTGCTCCTGACTCTCCAGAAAGACAGAGCGGTCCCTCTGGCCCTCAGGGATGGGTGAGAACTCCAGGGACGAGTCCCGGCTGGTCCGAATGGGCGGTGAGGAGCCATTCTTCTTCCGGCCTTTGGCAAGCTCTGCGAAGGAGGTGACCCGCTTGGGAGGGGAGCTCTGGAGGGCCAAGGAGGAGCTGTCGCTCAGCTTCACCGGACAGCTCAGCATGCGCTCCAGGGAACCCAGCCGGCTGGAGGGGCTGCGGTCCAGGTGGCGGTCATAGCTCCGTGAACGCTGCCTGCCTCCAGCCAGGCTGGGTGGGGAGACGTTGATGTAGACCTGTCCTTCAATGGCATTCTTCTCTGACTCCTCCTGTGACTCATCCCGGGACCCCTCCGTGTCACTCTCCTCGGGTCTCTGGAAGAGGTAATACTCGGTGGGCTGGAGTGGGCTGCCCCTGGCCTGCTCCTCAGAGCAGCTGGTGATGGAAGAGCCAGGAGGGCTGGGGGAAGACTGGGAGGACAAGTCGCATGTCACCAGCTTGTAGTAGTTCTGGGTGGCCACCACGAGCCGTGCCTGGCTTTGAAAGCACGCGGTCAGGTCAGAGCCATCGGATGGGCACGGATCGCAGAGTGGTGGGTAGGAGTTACAGTTGGCATCCAGGACAGGGGAAGAAGGGTGGTGGCACCCACAGGACTTTCCCGGCCCCTCCAGATCCTGCAGCTCTCCAGGCATCTTTGACTCTTGTGACGAGGAGTGCAAGTCAAGATAAAAGGCCGCCATGTCTGACTGGCTGCCTGAAGAGGAGTCGCAGGACAAGGGGCCCGAGTTCAGGTTGGTGTGAGGGTGGCCGTGCCGCCTCTGGTAGAGGGTGCTGAAGTTGACTAGGATGCCATCGGAGCTGTTGCAGGAGGAATCGCTGACATAGCCCATCTGCTGGTCCAGGGGCTCCGACTGGCTCGAGAGGCTGTAGCACCGGCAGCGCTGCAGTTCAGAGTTGGAGCAGCTGCACGTCCGGCTGCGGACGGTCTCCGTATTGTTCATCAGGTCATCTGACTCGCTGGCCCACTCCTGCTCTAGGGAAAGGCTGGAGGGGTCCCCACGGTGGCAGCTATACTCATCCAACTCCATGCATTCTGTTGCTATGTGGCCCTTGTCCTGAGCCTCCTCATTGGCTGCCAGGCCAGTGCAGCCTTCCACCACATCCATCCGGTGGCTGCCCCCCCAAGGCCTCACCACAGGGCTGCTACCATGCAGATGGAAGGGAGGCAACGCTGGCTCATGCAGGCGGAAGGTGGACTGGCCATCATGCAGGTGGAAGGACTTCTGTCCCAGGTCGTCCTCACAGAGATCCCAGACCTCACCGTCCCTCAGCAGGAAGGGGTTCTGCCGCCGGGGGGCTGTAGGAGCAGCCAGTGTGGGGGAAGGGCTCTGCCTACCCACGGGCTCCTCTTCCGGAGCCCCGTCCGAAGCTCTGAGGAGGTTGCTGTAGATCAGTGAGTCTGCCTGCAGAAGGGTCCTCTCGGGGAGCGAACTGGTCCGCCTGACCCCCAGGTCAGAGGGAAAGAAAGGGTTGGTGCACTGGCTAGTGCTGCCGCATTGCCGGTCCGGGACCTGGCAATGCACCAGCGGAATATGGTGAACGATCAGCGTTTCTCCTGTCAGCTTGGGGGGGCTCTCCATCTTCGGTCCCATTTGCCAGGGCATCTGCGGCATTGAAGCTACCCATGGAAGGGCCCTGGGGGACAGAGCAGGCTGGCAGAAGACACCTCCTCAGGGTAGCCCAAGACCTGACAGAGACAAAAACGGCATCCAGAGTCACGGAGGGCAAAGTCAGCTTTCAACAGCTCTCCCCACTCCCAGCCATATCTCAGAGGACACCTCAGCAGCCCCTTCCCAGGACTTCTCATAGGAATCTCCCACGGGGGGCGGGGAGAATGGGCAATTCTGCAGGCACGTCTCCACACAGGAGCCTCACCAAGCAGCATAGGCAGCCCTCTCCCCCACCTGCCTTTCACATGCAGTGCGGGGGGTCTCAAAGGCTCATCTGGTGACTGGCCTACGGCCTGGCTTGGGAGCAGGCGGGGGCTTCAGACCCAATGGATCCATTTACACTGTCATGGGTTAGGCAGCAACCCAATCCTAGACCAGCAAGGAAGAGATTGGTGTGCAATCTGATGAGAGAGAGAGAGAGAGGGGGAGAGGGAGAGGGAGAGGGAGAGAGAGGCCAGCGAGTCACAGCAGCCAAGGAGGGGCCAGGTGGGGGGCTTTGCTTCTGCCTTCCTGCTCCAGGACACTGGCTGGCCAGTTAGAAAGAGGTTGCTGGAATGAAGGTCAAGGGCCAGAGCCAGGAAGAGGACCATCCCCACGGCTTCCATCACTTTGAACATCCCCCTACCCTGACAATCCCATGGGCCAAATGGACAACTCTGTGTTGTACTGACTCAGACAAAAGTTGTCAAGGGAGCCAGTGTGTTATGGTGCTGAAGGCACCAGGCTGGAACCCGTTCTTGTCCCGCCTGAGGTCCAAGCTGTCTGACCTTGGGCCAGTCACTCTCTCTCAGCCCTGGAAAGCAGGCAAGAGCAAATCCCTTCTGAAATCTTGCCCCCAAAGTGGCACAAAACCTTTACAACAACAATGTTCTTTTTGTGTTCCACCCAGGGTGGATCACAAGGATCAAGCAGAAAGTGCCCAAAGTCACTCGATGGTGACATTGGAGGCCTGTAAACATATAAATAAATACAAGAAATAAAGAAAAGAAGGCCTAAGGCTTTTCCAGACCTTCCTGGCCGGAGCTCTGAAAGGAGCAACCTGCTTCCACTTAACCCAGTTTGTGTCTGATCAGGGAGGTCTGCAGGAGTGGCCCAAGGTGGCTGGCTGTGATGGCACAACCCAAATGCCACCTGGTTTTGGGGCAGGCGGATGGAAAAACAGGCAGAGCCTTGAGAGCACCAGCACTCTGCCTCTCTCTGGCCATGATCTTTCTTCCCTTCAAGCCGGGTAGAGACTTTGCCATGCTGCAGCTATGGGCCTTTTTGTGCCTGGGATTTGTCCAAAGCTAACAGGAATGGGAAGAAACCGTTCCCAGGCTCCCTGCCCTCATTTATGGGGTCTGCTAAATTTTCTCTGACCAAAATCAAGGGGCCTCTGGAGCCCCTCCCCACCCCCTTCCCATGTCCTTTCAGCCCCCATCGGCTGCCCATCTAGGGCCTCTCAGAGAAAAGCCCTCTTTGCACTGGTCACTTCCCGTCCATTTTTGGAGCTGAACAAGCTGGGTCACATCTGAAAGGCTCTCAGGCCACTGAGCTCAGGAAGAGGAAAGAGCAAGGCTAAAGGGGGGAGGAAAAAGGGAGGGGGAGCTCAGAGGGAGAAAAGAGAATGAAGTCCCAGGTATCGCTGGAAACCAAGCCAGACCAAGCTGACACGGGATAAGAGGGCCACACCTAAAACCAGGACTCTCCGCCTACTGCATCCAACTCTGCTCCACACCAGAGCCCTCCCCCCTCCCGCCATCGTGGGGCATCTCGCTCGCTCTCTCCCTCCCCCCCCCTCTCTCTCACACACACAGAGCGAAAGAGGCCTAAATGGGTCTCTTCCTTCCTCTGTGGAAAGCTGAACCGCCAGAGGCTGGACATTATCCCTGCATGATGAGATCAGAGGCGGGAGAGGCTCTCATTCACGCCTGGCCCTTTGGGGACAGGATTGCTCCCATTCTCATCTACAACATTCATGTTATTTTCCACAGTCTGGCTAGTAGCACCCCATGGATGATGCCTCCCCCCCAAACCTCTCCACTATTAACCAAAACAAAAACAATTCTCCTGAATTTGGCCCCCCAGCTCAAATTTTCTGCCAGAAACACCTGCCTTCAAAAATAGAGGCCACCTTTAAAAGTCTCTTCGAGAAACAAAATGCACATGAATGATGGAGGAGGAGAACGGATTAGTCAGGAGGAGTCCGGTAACTCCTTTTCCAGCTCCCAAATTTTATTAAAAAGCAGCAGTGAGTTCTGGTGCTCTCTGAGCTTGGTTGTTTTCTTACAGGCGTTTCACTACCCAACTCGGTAACGTCACCAGTGCTAGGAGGGAGTGGACTGCTTCTCTCTCTGTTTATGCACAAGTGGCTCACTCTGTTAAGTGTTGGTGGGGATGTTGTTTTCTTCTTTTTAACTCCTTGATTAGGCTGCAGTTTACTGCTAGCTTGTTTGAGTTCCTTGTTTGCAGTATTGCTTACTGCTAGGTGTAAATCTCTGCTTATCTGGGTGTTGACTGCAGGTCAGGAGGTGTTTTGGTCTTTTATCTCTTTGATTTTCTCTAGGGAGTAAGCAACAGTTTCATCACCAAGAAGAAAATACACCCACCAACACTGACAGGGCAAGTATATAAACAGAGAGCAACCTCCCCTCCCTTCTAACACTGATGATGTTACCCAGTTGGGCCATGAAACATCTTCAAGAAAACCGCTGAGCTCAGAGAGCACCAAAGACCCACAATAGCTGATCTCTTCAATAAATTTATGGGTCAGAAAAGAGGCCAACGAATCCTGATTTTTCACCTGTGAACCAGGAGCAGCAAGGTAAGCACCTCAAGCTTTTGGAAAAGGGGAGGAGCATCCAGGGGCAGGGCTACAATTCCCAAATGACAAACCCCCTCCTGGGTTTCAGTCTGGGGGAGACAAAGTCTGCAAGTGGAGGAGGAGGGGAGAGATTTCCAGACACCGTCACGGAAAAAATCTGTCTGGTTGCTTAGACCCGGGCACAACTGGATGGCACATGATCAACAAAGCCGCCAGTGGCCGCTTTGCCTGCCCTCTTGGCTAGGAGCAGGTATGGTGGCCTCCCCCTGTCATGTCTTTCCAGGGTACCTCTGGCCAGCCAGCAGGTTTGGTGCCCCAGATTGGCTTGAGCCACAGCTCCTCCCTCAGCTTCCTTGGCAGAGGGGAGCTGGTGGGGATGGATTTCAAAAACTGAGCCCAAAGGCCAAGAAAACACTAGGGAGTCTTTGGGGCAGCCCAAAGGTCAAGTAAGGGGGCAGTTCTGTTATGGCCAGAGCTTAAGAAAGCTCCACCCCTCAAGGGGCACGGCGGTGGGGGGGCGACGGGGACTCACGGGCCCTGGAGCACAAGCGCCAAAGAGACAGGAGGGGGGGAGGGAGCTGTCAATTACAGATCACTCTGGAAGGCTCCTGTGTCGCCCCTGGCAAACCCAACTTCAGTGGCATCTTTCCCAGCCCTGGCTGCCCACACAGGAGTTGTTCAGGCATGGTGAAGAAACAGCCCTGGGCTTTCTCATCTTTGGGCTGGAAAAGGCCAGGCAACCCCATGGAACAGCCACGGCTGCCCTGCGGCAAGGAGGGTTGGACTCCTCCAGGGGTGGGTTCTACCCACCTTCGCTACCGGTTCTCTTTGAGTGCATGCGTGCACGCGAAATTTGCGTAAACAGCGCTACCGCGCATGCGCAGAAACTTTTATTTCCAAAAAAATCACAGAAAAAGCACTCTGCGCATGCGCAGAACGCTAATTTTGGTGATTTTTGAAAAAAAAGGTAAGTTGGGGCGCGCGGGTGGGCCCTGGGTCCGGGATGCTGTGAACCGGTTCGGTGACGTCACAGCGTCACCGCTACCTATTCTTGCGAACCGGACCGAACTGGGGGCAACCCACCACTGGACTCCTCCCTCCCTCCCTCCTTCCCAAGAAGAGGGAAGACCAACTTCCCAATTTAGAGGGGCTTCACTGTGATGCCATTTTCTCTTGCCCCCAAAGCTTTCTTGAGGAAAGGCATCAATAATGCTGAGAGAGTCCCTTCCAAATGCAACTGTTGGTGCCAAGAAACCCAAGGTGGCGCTTGGCCGAGCTCCCTCCCCTAGAAGGCACCTGGGCCTCAGCTGTTGCCCAGGAGCAGCGAGACTCACACTATTAGGACAGGAGCCCCTCCTGAGTCACTGTTACTTAGACTGGCCAAGCATATGTGGCCCCCAACCCCCCCCCCACTTGAGACCACATGTGACAGGAAACCGACAAGCAGATATGCCTCCTTGCCCCCCCAGGAGAGCCTCAAAAAGGGAAGTATGACCATAATCCCCCCAAGATCCTCCATCAATGAGTTATCAAGGGAGTTTCGCCTTCAACCATCTCTAAGTCAGCAAGGGTGAAGTCTGCCCTGCCAGGCTTAATACCCACTTGGTTGGCACCATCTGCCCCAGAATAATAGCTCTCTGCCCACAAGACCCTGCCCAAAAGCCCCCCTGGGGCCAACTCTGTCTGACATCAGGTGCCCCCACCACAATCCACGCAAGACCCTCTTTGGCCGCTTAGGATGCCATCGCTACCAGGGCAGATTTACAAAGCTCACCTGGCTGGCACCAAGGAATTCCACCTGGAAGTTTGTAGGCCAGCAGGCAGGCAGAGCACCATGGTCCTTCCTGCAATCAGCTGAGGGAAGGCCAGCCTCGCCCATTTCTGCAGCAAGTCAGAGACCTGCTCATCAGGCTCAGGTGAGTCCCAGGCCCACCTTTCTGGGCTGCTGAGCATGTGGCTGCGGTCAGCAGAAGGCCTGTCCAGCGGAGGCCCTGGCAGCTGGCCGAGCATCTGAACGCACTGAGGGGAGCAGCTCAAGCAGGGGAAAACAGAACAGAATAGAATAATAGAGTTGGAAGGGACCTTGGAGGTCTTCTAGTCCAACCCTCTGCTCAAGCAGGAGACTCTCTACCATTTCAC
>JANHFM010008648.1:7486-17637 GCA_032468115.1 Grayia smithii
ACCCTTTCTGTGTGAATTCAATTTCCTTGTTCTTCCTAGATCATTGCTTGACTCCTTATAAAGTGGGACGCTGTCGAGGCTCCTTCCGTCGTTGGTACTACAATCCGGAAACAGAGCAGTGTCAGCATTTCATTTTTGGTGGCTGCAATCCCAACAAGAACAATTATGTAAGAAAAGAGGAATGTGATCTTGCTTGCAAGAATGTTCAAGGTTCGTATATTAGAAGATATTGTTTCTCTGTTTTAGAGATTTAAGTGGGGAAACCTAAACCAATTCAGAATTATTTTGACTCTACTCAATCTTATAACTTTCAATCGAGTTAGGCTGATTTGGCTGGTTTCATTCTAATGTTTTAATCATGATTTATCAAGTAAGCCATAGTGCCCCAAACCACACATAACAAAAAAACATGTTTTTCAATATATAGTTATTAGGTTCCAAACTTTTCCAAACTGGAACTTTTAGGGTTTGCTGGGCTAAAACTCACATAAATTCCCAGTTAGCAAGGCTGGGGCACAACTATTAACTATCACTCAACATCTGGAGGACATTATTAGGTTGAAGAAGGCTGAGCCAGGCTATAAAATCAAGGATACTTTGTCTTTATACCAGTACAGGGAAGCATACGATTGGTATTTGATTGAATAAAAAGTATTGCCTCCACTGTGTTTCTATGTGTTGGAGAAATAATTGGAGGTAGCTTCTGTGCATTAGATGTATGTATCTGGTATGCTTCTATGCCTACCAGAAAAGTATATAAAGGACTTGGTTTGTAATTCCTGGGCTGGCAGTTCTCTAATCTCCCCCACTTTTTTTAAAAAAACCAAACTGAATTGGTGAAGTGGTTGGATTGAATGTTGTGATGAGAGCTAGTTGAAAAATTGAAAGGACAATATTCTCACCCTAATTTCCTCCTTTCCAGGCGCTGTTGAAAAACGTCAAGAACCAAGTAAGTTCTTCTGTACTTTTCCATGATAGCATTCAAACTTCTTTTGAACTTCCTTACTGACATGAGGTTTAGTGGTACATCTTTGGTTGATATCTTACTCTCTGCTTTTGTAGCATTGCAGTGAAACACTTGCAAATACTTTTCTACAAGTATTCCTCGATTTAGAACCACAATTGAGCCCAAAATTTCTGTTGCTAAGTGAGACAGTTGTTAAGTGAGTTTTGTCCCATCTTATGATCTTTCTCACCACAGTTTTAAGTGAACCACTGCAGTTGTTAAGTTAGTAACAGAGTTGTTAAGTGAATCTGGCTTCCCCTTAACTTTACTTATTAGAAAGTCACAAAAGATTCAGTATGATCCTGGAGCACTCCAACCATCATAAAATATGAGTCAGTTTCCAAGCAACAGTTGCAACAACTGAAAAACAGTCATAGGTTACTTTTTTCAGTGCTGTTGTAATGGTTACTAAATGAACTGTTGTAAGTATAGAGGACTACCTCTACTCTATTTCTGCTGTGCCCAAGGAAGAAAAACATCTTTTTACCCAAATGCCACAAAAATAAATCATCTTTGCTAAGAACCCTTGAGAACTAACCCATATTTCTTATACAGCATGCAATGGAAACTGCCTACCCATCTATTTCAAATGTGAAGATGGCTGCTGCATTGATAAAATTCTGGAATGTGATGAAACTCTAGATTGCCGAGATGGGTCAGATGAGAAATTTTGTGATTCATGTAAGTTGGTGACACTTGAACTGTCTTAGAATAATAAAAATAGAGATGGAATTGAAGGCCACTGAATTGAAGGCTACTTTGATCACTACAAGAAACTAAATTTAAGCATATCCTAAACATATGACTTACATTTTTCTGTTAAATTTTTGATGGGCATGTAAAGGCTATTGTGAAAATGTAGTTGGGCTGTTGGATAGATCTTTAGTGTTATCTGGCCTCTTAATTGAGAGAAGATAATATATTTAGTGTACCTCTAATGTGTGTGTCCATGTGTGTATAGATATAGATATTTTTGAAATGTTTTAAGTGTCAGGGTTCCGACCTATGCCCTCATTTAATCATGAGCCACAAGCCAAGCTTCAAAATAAATCCAGTTGTTTATTAGGAACTTCATGTCTGCACATTCCAAGTGAAACCAACTCTGACCCCATGTAATTTACATTCCAGTTCTGACCCTGTTCCTCCCACTCCCAAGGGTATCATCAGTCACATTCTCCAAGGAAGCAATTTTACAGTTTGTAGAGATCACTCCCCTTTGGCCACTGTGGGTAACCACGGTGACAGTCTTGACAGAGATATGGCTGGAATATGCTTTTGTTTTGATTGACATGCTGCCTCGCTGCAGCTGTAGAGTTCGTTTTCCCATCCCCCTTGCCTATGGCAACTCGAGAGCAGGCCAGGGATGCTTTGCAAGTTGACAGTAAGTTGAAGAGAAGCTGTTCTGATCTTATAAGTAAGGCTTGGGTTTGAGATTGAAATAGGATTGTTTTTAGCTCAAAGCAGGTTGGAGAGCTTCCTAAGAGGTCAGAATAGTTTATTTTGAATTTAAAATAGCTGTTTTTAATTGCACTTCACTGTCATGCATAGCTTTCTGTTCTAAAAAGAAAAACATTTATTATGCAAAACAAAACAGCAAATTAATGTTCTGCAAAGTAAAATAGAATATTTGCATCATTTAGTTTATAACATAATTCATAAGAAATATTTCCATTTTCAAATAAAATGCATGTCTGTAAATCATTCTGCTCTTTATCTCTTTCAGATATTCAAGGATTCAATAAGTTACAGAAAATCAATTTTACTGACAAAAGTAAGTATGTTATAAAATACATGAAGGATTATATTTGAAAGAAATCTTAACACATTTTAAAAATCTATGTTCGCATTTCTCCGAATATAAATGAAGAAGATAACTGTATTCATGTAGAATTTGAACTGGTTTCTGTTAAGGAATTAACCACTCTGGACATATTTGAATATAATCTTGAATAACTTTTATTATTGGGAAATTTGTCACATCAATAGATATGCTCAATTAGCTACTGTCCAACAGTCAAGTGTTTTAAAGCATCGGGTTTCTATAAAAGTAGCACAATTTGATAGTTAAAATAGCTAAACACAAAAAAATGTGGAGCTGTAAAGTCAAATATAGTATAAATATGGACATGTACTAAATTTGCATGTATAATGTGAGTAAAGGTTTGTTCTCGCATGGTAACTAAATGTTTCGAAATCAGCCCACAAGCTCGGAGAATGAACCTTCACCCCCACTCCTACACCTGAGCTACAGATATTCCCCACTATCGCAAAGTCTTATGTAAGCTGTAATAAGTAGAACTTGCTACAAAAACATAATAATAGTAATCCATTATTATTGTTAAGCTTATACTCGTTTTAGTTGGCTCTGTTAGTTGTAATCAGGATGCATCCTAGCCAAGACTTCAGATAATCTGTGTGAAGCCTCACGTGCAAATCTGGCATTAAGAGAGGTCCTTCTAGCATCTGGAAAGGACTCGGTGGCTCTGAGATCTTCCCTAGCCTCTTTTCTGAATCATGAAACAATGTCATTTTGTAATAGTGTAATCATTATTATTATAATTTTTGACAACATTTGGTAAATTGTATAAAAAGATGGAATGAATGTTCGTTAACTTGCCTTCATCCTGTAATATTAGGATTAGCTAACAGTTGCAAAAGAACAATAACCATTATAACAATGGTGCAAGGTGAAGTATTTATCTAAAGTGTAAATTTTGGAGTCACCAGGAGTCAAGCGGCATATAAATTTAATATGTTTATTATCATTACTACTTCTATTATAATTAATACAGATAGACCTTGACTTATGATGGCAATTGGGACTGGAACATCTGTTGCTAAGCAGTGCATTGTAAAATGCAACTGCATTGCTTAGCAACAGTGATTCCTGCATTCCTGGTTGCCATCCTTAACTGAATTCTATGGTCATTGTTAAGGCAATGGAATTTACTGCTGACTTACTACAACCAAAATCAGTGGGGAAGCCAGCAGGCAGGTAAATGACTGGTATCAGGTGAGGGGGAATGTTGAGTGTAGGAGTTTGGAAAGGGTATGCAAGGGTTTGCAAAGACCTGGGAATGGAAGGGTGCAAAGATCTGTGCAAGAGGTATTGATCGGAGTGGGTGTAAGGGTGTGTGTGACAGGTGTGACATATCAAGATGGATGTGTAGGGATGCACTATTGGTCAGCATGGTGCAGAGGAGTTAGACAATGGTGCCCAGTGGGGGAGACTTTCCCCAGTGACTTGCTACCTACCCTGCCAGCTTTCCCATTGACTTTCTGGGGAAGCCTTCAGAGAAGGTTACAAATGATGTTCATGTGATTGCAGGGTCAAAAGCAACTGATCGAAAGTGTGAACCTGTTGTCAGGCACCCAAATCTCAAGTCACCTGACTGGGACAACCAAAACTCCTAAGAACTGGTCCTAGCTACCATTTGTTCAGCACCATTGTAACTTTGAAAGATCACTGAACAATTGGTTATAGATCAATGATTACCTGTAATACATTTTAAGTTTTAAAGCTAGCTGTGCTACACAGGAAGTAGGCCAATTCTCTGAGTGCTAATGCTTTATCAAATACTTAATAATGATAGGTCAATAGAATTGGGAATACAGTTCATTAATAGCTAACAATATTTCTTGTTCCTTTCTAGTACGTTATTGTGTGGATATACCTGATACTGGACCATGTGAAGAAAGTATACCTCGCTGGTACTACAACCCTTTGACTGAGAAGTGTGGTCGCTTCACCTATGGAGGCTGTGAAGGCAACAAAAATAATTTCGAGCAGGAAGAAACATGTATGAAATCATGTAGCGGTGTCACAAGTAAGAAGGAAATCTTAAAAGGGTTTTTTTAATCATTGTAGTGAGACTTCTACAGCACTCAGTAGTATTGTTGTTAGAGGCTGGTGTTTTGCTTTGCGTTATGCTCGTTTTTTATTTAATTATGTTAATTTTAAAAATTCTTTAAAAAGTCAAGTGGGCCAGGAGTCTGGTAGACATCAGGAGACATGATGTCTCCATTTTGACTTTCCATAAAGCCCTCAAGATCTGACAGTCCTGGGGCTTGCTGGGGACTAGTAGTTGTTGGCTCAACTCCTAAAGATGCCAATTTTATTTGCCTAGGATTACTATTTTTGTTTTTATGGTATTTACCTGTGACCACTTAGATTTTATCGTTTTTATATTGGCTGTTTTATTTATTGTTATCTGCTGTCCAGAATATCCTTTGGGAGAGATAGGTGGCTATATGAATTTGATTTTTATGAGAGCCAGTTTGGTCTTCTGGCAAAGGTACTAGCTAGAAAGCCAGAGACCATGAGTTCAAATCCTGCCTTAGCCATGAAAGCCAGCTCACACACACTCAGCCCAACTTGCCTCATAGTGGTCGTTGTGGGGAAAATAGGAGGAGGAAGGTATATTGGATGTGTTCGTTGCCTTGAGTTACCTGTAGGAATATTAAAGGCGGGATACAAATAAGTACTAATTAACTAACAAATAACCTCTCTGGGCACAATGGCATCCTTGGGTCTTTCCCTGCCCTCCTGGGGATGATTACTTAATAGTAACTTAAGTATTAAGTAACTACTAGTAACATAATATTTTAAGCACGTTGTCTCCATTATTCTGAACATTGTTACATAATCCTGTATTTTCTTTTAATATAGAGGAAGATATGAGCGATGGAGAGAGATGGAGAGGATACGAATATCAACAAGCTAGTTTAAGTAAGTAACAGCATTCCAAATAACTCTTGAGTCCCTGTTTTCTGCTTGTTACGATGTTTATTTTTAACAGCAACTTGCCTGGCATTTTTGGGTGGTGGAAAGAAGTATGATATAACTTATAAATAAAATTATTTATTTTACTGATAACAAAGAATAAAAGAATAAAGAATAAAAACCATAGAAAATGGAAAAATAAGATGTTACAGAACTTGCACTTGTGCTCCCACAAAAAATACTGGCTTAGTATTTCTTTCTAACCTTCCCTACCACAAGAACATATTTTGTTTTTGTTTTTGTGGGGTATGGTATAATTTAGATATTAAAGCGCAGCAATTTTTAGAACCTGAATTAAGACCAGCATTTCAAAGAATTATTTCTCTTTCCATCCCCAGTTTGTTTGTAAATATCACGTCAGCAGGTGTGCACATCTAAAAAGATTACATTATAATTACAGTTTTCTTAAGGTGACCTAGATCTGGATTTAGAATGATCCTGTACTCTCATTTATTTTAAGGAAGAGTCCTACAAACATAGTGTTTACTTTGTTTCTGAATAGATTGGGCAACCTGCATAAAGCAAAAACGTATCTTAATTTTTTTGCATAACAAAGCATTCTGACAATTTCAGTATAATCATGATTTTCTCTGTCCATCCCCCACTCCTGCTACATCTCTCATAGGTGCTTTTGAAGTGGCCATTGCTGTGCTCCTCGGTGTCTGCATCATGATAGTGTTGGTAGTCCTTGGCTACTTCTTCCTAAAGAATCGAAAAACTTACCGAAGACGTCGTCAGCCCCCTACTGCGGCTAACTCCACTCTTTCTTCTGTCTTATCAACTGCTGAAGACACAGAACATCTGGTGTACAACAGCACGACAAAGCCCATCTGATTCTGTAGAATTATCCTCCATTTCTGGGAAGGACAGTCTTACCAACTGCTTGTAATGCTTGTTTGTGGGGGAGGGGGAGCGGTGAGGGGATCTATTGAAGGATTTTTCCTTCCTTTTTTCCATGTTTCCTTAGACTATCCATTAGCTGCTTACAAGCTCTACCTGTCCTGACCCTGTGATAGTTTCTAAGGTCACAAGGAGTGACCAGAAGATTAGCCCACTCCGACACTACATGGATGGCATTTTGAGTTCATGTTTCCCTGAGTACTATAATGAAGGTTATTTTAAGTTTAAGGACTCGCTGTATCTATTGAAGGAACCATAGTTTAATCTGGTGAATGGGATTCTTCTTCCCACAAAACTCACTGAAGTGTGTGTGTTTGTGTGTGTGTGTGTGTGTGTGTGTGTGAGAGAGAGAGAGAGAGAGACTCTGCTGCCTTAAAGCCACCCTCCGTGGGTTTTAACTGGTACAAAAAGTGGACCAATTTGATGGACTAATTAAAGTGGTGTCCTTTTCACAAATCTATTAATGTCTGTGCTGAGGCCTGAGCTCATTTCATTTATACCAAATAAGTAGGTTAAATGGAAAACAGACAACATTGTGATTTGATCTGAATGCATATAAGAGGAAACAGAAATTAGGTCATGGCTGAAAATCTGGCCCTGCCTTTCTCTTCTGGATTTCCCCTCTGTTCCTACCTTCTAGTTGTCATTTCTAGTTTAATGTTACTGTTTTGAGTTCTTCATCCATATCTATTTATTTTTAGAATGAAATTGTGACTGAAAAGAGGACATTCCTCATTTCCTAATTTGTCTCCAACTATACAATTTTGTTAAGTAGTTAAATAATATATTTACATAGGGACAGTTTCAAAATTAGTTTTTCTTCAGAGCTAATTTTCACAAGATCCTTGGACAAAAGGAGAGTCATGAAAGTTGATAGACTCTGCTTCTTGCACAGCCATCCTTAAATATAGAGAAAGTAGCAGGTGTTGCCCAGAATTTAGAAAGATAGAATACATGTTTGTCCCAATTTTACACAAATATGTTATATGAAATATATAGGTTGATGCCTGTTGATGTTTTCATTTACCTTCCTGTTTGTTTGAGGTAAAATATTTTAATCTTCTTCCTCTTCCCACTTTGACCCACACCCCAGTTTGTAAATTGATATCTTACATTTTATGGCATCTGATAATTTACAATTATGCGTGAATACTGGTTCACTTTATGGATAGAGATGCTTGCAATACATTCTCCCATCTCTTTTCAAAAACGTCCTCAAAAAAAAAATAGTTGATCAGCTACACCTCTTGATTTCTGGTCATTTGAGGATGCATAGAAAACTCATCTGAACTTGTTTATTTGTGGAAGGAAGGCTGTTTTGATAAGGGCTTATGCTTTGGGGTTACTATGTGGATCACTCCCATCATCTGGCAAGTTTACATGTGACTTCCAACATTTCTGAGGACACTGAAACTTCCCAGGAACTAAAGGGGAGGAAGTATTTCACAGTGGTGAAATATATGACAGATTGACCTGTAGTTGGCTTGTATTACAGTGAATTGCCCAGCTCCTGCCTGACATTCTTGAGAATCCAATAGCAAAGCTGAATATTACTTTTAAATCCAAATCTTGCTTTTGAATTTGAATCATCTTCCTCTCTGTCTATATAGCACAGGAGATTAGCTTGTGAAGCCAATCAGTATATTCCTATCCACTCTGTATGACGTTGTACATAACTTTGGACATACTCTTATGATACAAATGAAATATGATTATTTTGTTTATTCTTTTTTTTTGATAGATGTTATGAGATTTTGTTTTATTGATGTATTGATGTATATAAGGATTCCATGCTTGGATGTAAACCTCTGCTGGCTAAGTTGAAGAGTCATCAGCAAAATGAACAGGAGAAATGATTATTAGGGAATTATCTGAAGGGAAGACAGCTGTACATTGCGCCAAGGGCCAAACCACCTCAAGCATGAAACTGGTTGAGCATCTATGAGAAATCACAAAATGGGGTAGAGAAGGAAATGACAGAGCTGGTCATTGTGTCTTACAGGGAGGAGACGAGAGATTACTCATTGTGCTTTGCAGTTCGCTTGGTTATTCCATGTTGCTACAGCTGTCAACTCTTACCTTTTCCCTCCCTTTCTGTACCTCTTCACTGCTTTCTGAGCCCTCAAGTTCTGAATTTCCTCCCTGACAGTGAAATTTTTAATAAAATATTTTCTTTACAACTTGCTTGCCTGGTCAGGTTTTTTTCCTCTCAGCTGCAGGGTATTTCTTGCCAGTTTGAGAAAGGTTTAGAATCTTGCTGGTATCTTTGTGCTCAGAGAAAGAATGAAGCTCCAGATTTATCATAATTTAAGAAACAAGGCTTTTAGTAACACTATGGTACAATGGCATGTCAAATCAATAGGCTTGAGAGACTGTGGGTTGGAGAACATTTCCTGTACATTGGGACAAAATACTGAAGAAGGGAAGGGCGCACATGATTTCGGCTGGTTGGACTAGTTTGGAATTAGGAGCATAAGAAGCAGAAAGCATTTGGTACTAATGAAATGGCTGTCCCTAGATAATTATAATACAAATTATATTAATCAGTGGCTAGTGGGTAAAAAATAAACTCATTTTACTTCCATCATAAACATCCTTTAGCATTTTTCGACAATAGTACTTTTTGAGGAATTAACCATGGCTTTGGGCTCATTATAAACATTTAAATTCAGTGTAATCTTATTTGGAACTACTGAGAAGTAAGCATCTTTTAATATAGCTTAATGTGATAATAACTATGGTTGATTAAAACAAAAGTTGTATTTGGTCTATTCTTCTATTGTTACAATGGCCAGTCAGATATCTTTGAGAAACTACACCCCCCCCAAAAAAAAGACAGTGGAACCGTAGTTTACTCAACTAGTGTAAAGCTGAATTTGAATAGGATTGCAGTTTAAATAGATACAGCTACAGTGACATTATATTAATAGTAAAATAAAAGATTTCACATATTGTATTGAACAACTAGTGGAAATGTCCTGAAGAATTCAGACTCCTGATTATTACAACATATAAACCCGTAATATATTTGGTTTGATTTTTGCATTTGGGAGGGAGTGGTGGTTTAAGTCAGTTTTGATCTCTGGAGACAGTCTGGTCAAGTCCTTACAGTTTTCTTGGCAAGATTTCAGAAGTGGTTTGCCATTGCCTCTTTCCTAGGGCTGAGAGAAAGTGATTGGCCCAGCAGGCATTATACCTAAGGCAGGATTAGAACTCATGGTCTTCCAGTTTCTAGTTTAATGCCTTAACCACTAACAACAACTTTAATAAACTAACAAACTTTAATAAACCATAGCTAATAAAATATACTTAGAGTTGTGCACATACAGTATATTAGTTACAGTACCGTATATTCCAGCGTATAAGACGACTGGGCGTATAAGATGACCCCCAACTTTTCCAGTTAAAGAGTTTGCCAGCCATGCATCTTGCAAGGTCAGTACCCGGCGTATAAGACGACCC
>JANHFM010008651.1:2102-14233 GCA_032468115.1 Grayia smithii
TTTTACCCACCTCGGAAGGATGAAAGGCTGAGTCAACCTTGAGCCTGGTGAGATTTGAACTGCCAAATTGCAGGCAGTCCACAGGCAGAAGAAGTAGCCTGCAAGACTGCACTCTGACCACTGCACTACCACAGCAGAAACAAGGAGCCAGTGCCAGGCCCGGAGCACAGTTGGAATATGATGTTGGCAGAGACCTCCTCCCCCCCCCCCCGCCAGTAACCAGGCTGTTGCCTTCTGGACAGGGGTGGGTTCTACTTACCTCTGCTACCAGTTTGCAATGGGAGCACACACATGCATGTGCAGATCATCCAAGATGATGTCTGGGCGGGTGGGCGGAGCCTCCCACCGTTGTTACTACTGGTTCACAAGAACCGGACCGAACCAGGAGGAACCCACCACTGCTTCTGGACCAATGGAAGCTTCTGAAGGACCTTCAAAGGCAGACCCATACAGAGTGCATTGAAGTAGTCCCGGTGAGTGACAATGACAGAAGGAATTGTCACAAAACCCTCTTGTTCTAGGTAGTATAATCGATGCACCAACTAGAGCTGATCACAGGCCTCACTACGCATCTAACTTAGCCAGGAGGATCCAGGCCATGGAGCCCCTCAGTCAGACATTGCTCTGCCTTGGTATCCCCAAGGACAGCAGCAAAGGTATCAAGGCACTTGATGAACCAAATGCAGTTGTGTGTCTCATTTGGGTTCATCCCACTGAGGTTCTGCTAGAGTAGCTCCGAGACCCTGGGTGGTCTCTGCTGCCAATCACACACACAGCCTGGCTTCTGATACAAATCAGGGTATTTATTGCAATCATAAATCTTCAACTGTAGTAATACAAAGCACTGTTGCAAACCAAAACATTTCTGAATAGAAAAGAGACACAAGAGCTTCCTTTTCAAAGAATCCAAAGAGACAAATTGCTAATTTAGGTTTGATGCAAGAATTGTCAATTTCCAATAGCTTTTGAATAATTTATGTTGTACGGTCCTTGCATTCCATTCATGAATTATATCCCAAGGTTTCAGTAAAACTATTCAATCATAATTAGTTTCATGCATTAAGAATTCTAGTTCTTTCTGTTTGTTCCCATCCCTGTGCCCACGCAAGGAAGCGAGGAGAACTGATCATCATATTGCTGACTTTCCATGGCTGCGTGTCCAGCTCTCCATAGTGAGAAGCTGGAGCTGGAGCTGCAGCCCAACACTGCTGGGTGCCTACTCAGCCAGAGGTAAACCTGCTCAGATTTACTCCAAAGGTCAGTGCCAATCAGCAATGGATCTCCTCTGAATCTGAATGCAGGGTGGGCTTCACAGTGTATGTGGACTAATACTCTCCAGTTCCCACATCCTCTGGCACGGCGTGAGCCAGATGGCAAATGGGGTGCACCATAACACTGCAGCGGGTGTCTGTGAGATGGCCCCAAGCTCAGTCTCCAGGTGCAAGAAAGCACCTTCTCTGATCTCCCAGAGCTGCTCTTCATCAAAGCAGGCACTCCTGGCCTAGATGGACCAAGAAAAAGAGGCATTTTTCTACAAAATCTGCCTTTACTTCATTCGCTGTTGTGTTGAACCCTCAATGAGCAGACTGCAACATCTTTGGTTCCCCCTCTCCCAGTTTTGCAAAATCCCCCATAAACAACATTCAATTGTTGGTATTTTTCCTTCCATTTTTGTGAACTAGCCATGCAATGAAATGTTTTGCTTCTTCTTCTTTTTCTAGAGAGAAATGTTGCTTCCTAGCTCAGCTACTTGATGGGTCTATTTTCTTTCTTTCTTTTTGCTTTGCCTCTTCCCCTTTGGGAGTGTCATTTTTCCCCTCAGCAGAAGCCCACCCTGCCCAACAGGTGACTTCCTCCATGGAGCCAGTCTCCTGGCAGGCACTGTAGCAGATCCCCTGGCTACGTATTTTCCCATTCTACCATTATTCATGAGCTGCAGCAGCTGTAAATCTCAACTCAAAATATAAATTATTTTTATTTGCAAACAGTAGGTTAGTATTTCCATCCTGTACAGTTTGTTGTTCTGATATGTTTGATATTATGGCTGAAATCTGTTAGGCAAAAGGAGTTGGTGAAAAGTGTTGGAGATTGATCCAAGTATTGGGTTAGAGTAATATATAGGATTCTTACTTTAAAGATTCTGCATTCTGTTACTTTAATTACTTAATGTATAATAATTGGCTGAGCTTTGCTCAAGTAACTATATAAGGAGTCAGGAAACTCAGTTAGTCCCTTCTGTGACTGACAAGAGATTTCTGCGATTGAGAGTTTTCTGTGTTTAACTGAGAGATTCCTGTGACTGCTGACAACTGCTAATATTGACGATTGTTACCAGAGAACTGTAAGATAACTAAGTTTATTTGCTATATTTGTTTTGAGAAGAGAAGAACTTTATTTTTGCAACATCAAAGTAAGGACTAGTTTATTTTACTATATCAGGATTTCTGAGTTTTGTGTGTGTTCAACCTATCTTTTAAGTACTACCGTTGTACTACTTTGCTCGAGGGTAACTTACTACCCCCAACACAAACAAAGATATTATGGCTCAGTGAAGTCTGTGAACTCTGTCATTGTATTTTACTTCTGCTGGTATTAAATATGTAACTATTTCACAGACAAAAATGTTCAACACGATGTTTCCAGTAAAATGTAAAGAGTTTCAGCTAGTTTGGTAGTAAATGGCCTATTTGTATAAAACTGCTTAACATACAGGCTTTTTGTACTAAGTGTGGACTCTTAAAATCTCTTCTACTTCTTTATTTTAATGGATAGTTGCTTCAGTTCTCTTAATTGGCTGGCACATACCACAGAGAGATGATATATTGAAGGCTCAATTCTATTTTGAGTACTCATCAGCTTCACTGCCAAACATGTGAGTAAAACAGCCTGCTCCAGAGAGGATCCAGCCTGTTCTTCCCAACTGATCTAATTTCTAAAAGCTAGCAGGAATCTGTTCTAGTTTCCCCACCAGTCTTGCCTATAAATCACTCCTGGAAAGTTAACTCTAGAAGAGATTTGTAAAAAGAGAGAGAGAATGGATCAAAGGAATGTCACATTTTGATAGAAAAGAGCTAGGAAAAACACAGAAAAATGTTGTAACAAAGATAAATATCAATGGAGAGTTTAAGGGTGTTTTCTGTCAGTGAGCCTTTAGTGCTACTGGTATATTCTGGTATATTCCCACTGATGGTTCTGGTATATTCCCACTGATGGTTCCGTTTAAGCATATCAATCCTTTTTCAGTAATTTCTGTCTGCCCGATAGTCACTCTAAACCAAAGGTGTCCAACTTTAAAACTCTGGACTTCAATTTCAGAATTCCTCAACCAATATGCTGACTGACTGGGAGTTGAAATCCTCAAGTTTTAAAATTGCCAAGATTAGACATTCCTGCTGTAAGCTGTTGCATCCCATTTCTGTTTATGTTTAAATAAAACAACAATTGGCTAGCAGACTTATTCCTGATTTAAGATAGAATTGAGTAGTCTGGATTTTTCTTGTTAGTTTCAAAATCTCCCTAGGAAGTTTGCTTTATTCTGTGAATTTAAATCTGAAGTTTGAAATCAACAGTTGGAAAAATTCTGGAGTTCATTATATCCCCAGTATAATCAAATGCTCCTTGTAAATCATGACAGTCAATATCCCTTCCTTGCCTTCTTTTGCAATTCCAATATTAAAAACAAAATTTGCCTCTAATCAGTTTATACAATTGCTAAAGTAATAGCACCGTTATTCAGGTTTTATTGCATGGGGTGAGAAAATCTGACTCACCTTGGTGTCCTTGTCTGTAATCAGGAAATCAACATGAGGGAAAGAAGTCTTAATAGACATAATAAAGTTTTGGTGGTTATAACCCTGACCAACATAAATAATAATAATAATAATAATAATAATAATAATAATAATAATGTGTTTCCCAGAAAATAAGACCCTATCTTATATTTTTTTGAACCCTGAAATAAGTGCTTGGCCTTATTGCCGTACACTCAAAAGCCTGAATGGGCTTATTATCAGGGGATGTCTTATTTTGGGGGAAACAGGGTAATAATAATAAGGATGCTGGCAGCAACCCTTATCAACCATCAGCGCCAGTCAGTGATATTTGTGATACATTTTTAAATGTTCAATTGACTGAGTTTCATGTTTAATGAATAAAAGTATAATCATCATCATCGTCATCATCATCATCATCTGATGAGAAGTGGACGCTAGTGGATGCATAGTGGACGCTATAGTACTTGGAGACAGCAAAATAGAAGAGAAAGAACTGGAGAAAATCACAAAACACAAAGATCTGCATATAAAAGTAGAGCAACTGTGGCAAAAAGAAAACAAAGATAGTAAAAATAGTAATAGGTGTTTTGGGGACAATCCCAAAACAACCTGAGTACCACTTGAACACCATCAGCATTAACAAAATCACCATCAAAAGGCAATTGCAAAAAGCAGCTTTTTTTGGACATCTTACTTCCTCTGATGATACCATCAAAGAACATCTGCCTATCCTAAGTCTTTGGGAAGGATTCAATAGGTGAATAAAAATGCCAAATCCAGTCTAAACATTCTACTTTCTGTGTGACCAACAATAATTTCTATTAATAGTAATAGTACATATTTTTTTGTCCTGCAAGAGAGGCTAGGTCTGACAGAAGTTGGAGGGAGCAGAGCAAAACTGAGCAAGTTTTGGTTGGGTTACACTTCTCTGCTAAAACTTTAAAATTGCAAAGAAGTGAACATTTACAGTATATTCCAGCAGCATCTGGGTATCATAAATAGTCAGAAGAACTTACTTAAATCCTGCCTTGTTTTCATTGTGAAATCCAATGGGACTTGGGAAATGTTGGGGTGTTTCTTACATTCAGGTCCTCTAAGTGCTATTTCCTTAGGTTTCTTATTCTTCATATGCTTTTAAAAATTTAGGAATTGGAAAAAGAAAAGGATGTGCTTTTCAGGGAAGAAATGGCTGTGTAACTAAAAATTCCCAGCCTATGATGAAAGTTTCCTCAACACATCATTCAGCATCCCAAGAGGCAGCCTCTAACACTGTATCTTTTATGCATATGACTTTGAATGCATACTGTAGTGCTCTGCTTTGTCCCATTCCCCACTTTAAAATGTTTTGTGGTTAAAAAAAAGAAGATGCAACAAGCTAATTACAAATGGTTTGTAGCATTATCTCAACCCTCTATAAAATTCCATGAATTAAGAAGTTGTAGAAGCTGTTGATATATATGACAAGTGCCCAAGGGATTTCTGGGAAATTCAACTACTTATGGGAAACATAGATATCTGTGAATATTTATTAAGCATAGATGTAGAAAGGAACATTTGCTTCCTGATTGAAAGCCACTATGAGACATTTATATAATTGCCAGAGAGAGTAAATGTGCTCATCAGTTCAGCTGTCCAGATAATATAAAGAGCAAATAGTTCATTGGTTCACCAACTGTACCAAGACATATTGTAGGTATTTCAGAATTGGTTTAACATATAGTGTGCACCCAGGCTGTTCTGTTTTATGCTATAAATGCATGGGCTTTTTTCATGCATTTTGTCAACAAGGCATTATTTATATTTGAATAAGCTGCAGTTGTGAGTTATTGTAACAATTACAATTTAACAAACAATAACTTGAGAACCAGTTTGGTCTAGTGATTAAGGTGCTGGCCTAAAAACCTGGAGATTTCTGAGATTCCCCACCTTAGGCATGAAAGCTGGCTGGTTCGCTCTGGGCCAGTCATTCTCTCTCAGCCAACACACCATACAGGATGCTGGTGTGGAAAAAAGAAAAGAAGGAAGGATCATTATGAATGTTCTCAATCTTGAGTTACTTATAAAGCATGACTAATAATAAGTGGTAGATTAGTTTTAGATACCAATTATCAATGACAGGGTTTGAACATTCCATTTCTTTCTAATTTTAATAAGAAAATTTAATATGACTCCATCTCTGGCTTCTGGCTTGATCAAGCCAGAGACTCCATCTCTGGCTTCTGGCTTGATCAAGCCAGAGACTCCATCTCTGGCTTGATAAATGAACCCTGTTGTTTTGTGTGTCAGTTGAAACTAGTAACAGCAAGGGGTGACACTGCTGTATTGAATAGTAGAAAACTATGAATTTGATTGAGTTCTTGAGTCACTGTCTAGCCCTGCTTATGCCAGACTTCCCACCATTAACACCAAAGTTTTGCTTTCCAAAGCTACAATAAGCATTTGCTCCTCAGACTAAATTATAGCTAACTCCACTAAGATTTGTCCATAATTTGAAAACAGCATTAGGCAAGCAGAAGAAATGTGGTGTGTATATCTTGCATGAAGAGAAAGCATGACTAATAAGGAAAAAAATTCAGAGGCCTGAAGAAAGTCAATGGCAGAAGAGTTTAAGTTTGGACACTTTTCTCCTTAGAATCTCTATTTTGTTTTAGTTGCTAGTTGTAATATTCCTGAGCTTCAATGTTTCCCTCATGTCAAGGACTGTGATTCAAGAATGATTTCAAACAAACCCTGATTGGGAGGTGGAGGTGAGGTTGGAAGTTTGAAATGTGTCAACCCCAAAACATACCTTCCCAATGAAAAAAGAATCCCATCCTTCCTGGGCTACAAAAGAGCACTTGTAGACCAACTTTTCCATTCTTGTCCTATGGCCTTTAGGATATGGTTCAAATGCAGTAAGATGACACCCTTTGGTTTTCAACTTGGGAGTCAAAAAGAGGTTCTCCTCCCCATCTCACTAAATTATTTGTATTACTCTATTGTTGTTAATGAAATGAGTAGCAGTTGGGATGGTGCAGTGGTTAGAATGCAGTATTGCAGGCTAGCTCTGCCCACTGCCAGAAGGTTCAATGAGGACCCAGATTGTTGGGGGCAATATGCTAACTCTGTAAACCATTTAGACTAGAGAGTGATTAAAGTACTATGAAGTGGTATATAAGTACTAATCGTCGCAAGACATGGAACAACTCACAACCTCATTAAATTTCAGCAAACCAGCAGGAAAGCCTGGAGCCTACTAAGGAAACTGGGAGCTGCCAGACAACCTGCTTGACAAACACTCCCGAGTTGTCTTCCTCTCTAAAGCCCCAAGGGTGAAAGAGCACTGAATTACCATCAAGAAAGCGCTCTTAGCCTTTCGACGGTCAGCTCCATCACACTCTGAATTCATCCACCCTTTCTTTGTGGACGAAACTGACACAGCCATCAATAGTCTGATGGACCAGGTTTTGATGACATCCACCCTGAATTTCCAATTCATTCTGGGAGTCTAACAAGGAATTGGCTCGGCAAATTCTTTTCAAACATACTTTCTAGCGGACACCAGAATTCAAAAAAGCCAAAGTAATATCACTTCTGAAATCTGGCAAACCACAAGACAGAGTAGAAAGCTACCGTCCCATTGCCTTTCTGAGTTCTTGTTACAGATTTCTGGAGAAACTTATCATAAACAGAATTGGACCCACACTAGATACATTTCTACCTGTAGAACAAGCCAGCTTTCATCATAATCACAGTTGTGTTGATCAGGTGCTGAGCCTAACAGGACATATTGAGGCTGGATTCCAACGAGGCTTAAAAACCACAGCTGTATTCATCAACTAACTGCAGCATATGATACCATGTGGAAGAAGGGTCTGCTTTATAAACCCTGTAAAATCCTCTATCGCCTAATAAACAACATGCTCAGTGATAGATCCTTTCAGATCATTATGGGGGACAATGTTAGCAAATTAAGAAGACTCAACAACAGCCTTCCACAAGGTTCTGTACTGGCACCCAAACTGTTCAATTTTTATATCTCAGATATGCCAGCTACAAGGGGACATAAATTTGGATAAGCAGATGACCTGGCCCTAGCAGTGCAAGATAAAAACTTAGAAATTTTGGACTGCCTCCTCTCTGAGAACTTGAAACTATGCTAGTTTTGTAGCTGCTCAAGAAATAGTCAGGCATGGGATGGGTTTTGTGCAGGAGTGGGTTCTACTTACCTTTACTTCCGGTTCTAAAGGTGCACGCGCTTTGCGCGTGATCGGAGCATGCGGAGCATGCGTTTGGCATGCTTTGTGTGCACGCACACCAAACGGGCGCTCCCGCTCATGCGCAGAAGCTTTTTTTGATGAAAAAAACCTCAAAAAAAGCATTCTGCGCATGCGCGCAAGCGCGCTTTGCGCATTTCGTGCAGACACCAGTAAGTACGGGCACATGGGTGGGGCCATCTCCTGGGCATGTAGAACCAGTTCGGTGACATCACAGCACCACCGCTACCTATTCGCACGAACCGGCCTGAACCAGGAGCAACCCACCACTGGTTTTGTGGCTCCCAGTGTTTTATTTTCTGTGGGAAACAGGTCCAAATGGCTCTTTGAGTGTTTAAGATTGCAGACCCCTGGCTTAATAGCTGTCACACTAGCAAGATCGACGCTAGACTAAATGATACAATGAGGATCATAAGCAGCTGCATAAAATCTACTCCTACTTGCTGGCTCCCCATCTTGAGTCACATTGTACCACCAGCTCTATGAAGGCAGGAAGCCTTAGTGAAGGAGTACAACAAAATTATGAGAAACCCACTTCTTCCTGTGCATGCTGATCTTCCTCATCTATCAATTGGCAGGCTTAAATCCAGGAAGCCCTCTCTGGCACTTGCTCAACAGCTGTCTAACAACTTTGACATCAACACACAGTGGAAAGCCAAATGGGCTATTGAACACCCAGATACAGGCAGTTACACTGATGACCCTACACAAAAGGTGCCAGGTTTTGACCTTCCTCGCCAGCATTGGTCAACTCTGAACAGGATCTGTACCCAACATGGTATCTGCCAGGACTTATTGTTTAAGTGGGGTCTTGTCTCTACTCCTCAGTATGACTGTGGTGCTCCTTGACAAAATATCCATCACATTATGTCCGAATGTCCAACAAGAGCTTACACCAGCCCAATGTCTGATTTTATAAAACATAGACCACCCTGTCCTTGAATGACTGAGTGGAATTGGACATTAACATGTGAACCACTGTAAATTCATGTATTTGCCATACACTAAATAATAAAGTGCTAATAAAATTAATCCTCTTTATTGCATTGCTCTAGTTACAATCCAAGGCATAGTTAGCTGAATGCAGGGGATTAGGACTGATGATTAGATTGAACTGGAAATCACATTAATTTTTTTCAGGCCCATTAATTTCAATCAATTATTCCCATGCTGGTTGCAGAATTATAAAGTAATTACATGTTTGGGGATATCAAATTTCTTGTGGATAATGTTCTTTATTGGTACTTCAGTGCCCTAAGCACATTAGGTAATGAACTGATGCCATCTTGTGGTGCTTTACTGAATTATATAGAATAGAATAGAATTCTTTATTGGCCAAGTGTGGTTGGACACACAAGGAATTTGTCTTTGGTGCATATGCTCTTAGTGTACATAAAAAGACAAGATACATTCATCAAGAATCATAGGTACAACACTTAATGATAGTCATAGGGTACAAATAAGCAATCAAATTATATTAGGAAACATTCAATATCAATATAAATCATAAGGATACAAGCAACAAGGTTACAGTCATACAGTCATAAGTGGGAGGAGATGGATGATAGGACCAATGAGAAGATTAATAGTGATGCAGACTTAGTAACTAGTTTGACAATGTTGAGGGAATTATTTATTTAGCAGAGTGATGGCGTTTGGCAAAAAAACTGTTCTTGTGTCTAGTTGTTTTGGTGTGCAGTACTCTATAGCATTGTTTTGAGGGTAAGAGTTGAAACAATTTATGTCCAGGATTTGAGGGGTCTGTAAATATTTTCACAGCCCTCTTTTTGACTCATGCAGTATACAGGTCCTCAATAGAAGGCAATTTGGTAATAATTGTTTTTTTCTGCAATTCTAATTATCCTTTGAAGTCTGTGTCTGCCTTGTTGCATTGCAGAACTGAACGAGATAGTTATAGAGGTGCAGATGACAGACTCAATAATTCCTCAATAGAACTGTATCAGCAGCTCCTTGGGCAGTTTGAGCTTCCTGAGCTGGCACAGAAAGAACATTCTTTGATGACATTTTTGATGTTAGGTGTCCATTTTAGGTCTTAAGATATGATAGAACCTAGAAATGTGAAGGTTAAGGTTTGAGCAATTTGAGCTATAGTGCATATACTACCTGCTTGGTGAGATACAGGCAACAATATATTGCTTTGAATAGTTGTATTTTGGTTAGAGATCTCAGGTCACATAGAACAGTGTGCAGTTGATGCTCAGTTGTTGGTTGTACTTGTGACAGACTGGCCAAAATGTGTGGAACCTAACCAATACTGTCCTTACCATTAGCAAGGAATGCTGCATGTAGTAAGGATATGTCTAAGGATAATAACTAGTCTAAAACAGTAAAGCTTAAATTGACCACAGCCATAGTGGGTGGCAGAAGTCATTATATATGAGCACATCTGGAGATAGCCATGACATGTGGAAGATTAGTAACCACATGGATGAACAAATGAAATGACATTGTTCATTTCAAAATGTGCAACATTCTGCATAAATGTCACCCACTGGAAAATAATTCTTTTCTATGCCATGAATAAATGAGTGGGAATGAAAGAAGAGAGTAGAAAAGTTATTCAGCAATATGAACATGCAAAATGAATGAGAATGGTGCCTGGTGAGTATACGATTAGAAGGTTGGTTTGTTTTCAAACAATAGTCTATTGACATGTACATGTCACAAATGAATGAATTTATATCTAAAAGCATACTGATTTGATTTTTTATGATGAAATATTGATACAAGGGTGCTGAATGTGAAACAAAACCTTTTTTTTTTGTGACATTAAGAGTGAATGTTGGGGAAAATGGACATGGGTAAAAAACAAAGGAGTAAAATAAATCAAAGTGAAAATGGTGAGAAGAAAAGGTTGAGTCTATGTGCAAAAAGAATGAGAAAATACATTATTTTTGAAACTGGATGAATGAAATATGGGCATAAAGACAAAGGACATGGAAGCTGCATGGACCAAAATGGGAAAAAATATATATTACAGGGTACCATACAGCTGTGTGACATTACACTAATGAGAAATATGTAGAAAGATTCTTTGTGGAAAGATGAAGTGAAAAATGCTATGGGTGAGGAAAAACTGCATGTAAAAGCATGTTTGCTGCAAAAACTGAGGATGAGAAATATGCAATCTGTATAGAGAGAAAGAGGATAGTTGCAAAGATTGCAAGGGAAGAGAGCAAGGAAACATTGTGGTGAAAAAAGACAGAGGAAAGGCAGAGAGTTGTTGAGAGAAATAAAAAAAAATATTTTGGATGGAAGTGAATAGGGCTAAACAAACAGATTAAATTGAATTAAAAATAAATCTGCTGAAAAGATTTGGGATGAAACGGAAATGAGAGAAAACTGGGCAGAGTTTTTAGAGTCTTTATATAGGGATGAATTGAAGTGCTAAACTCAAATGTAGACTGTGAATGTTAGTGTCCAAGAGAAAAAGAAAAGTAAGAAAGTATGCTGTAAAAATTTGAAAAATAATTTTTAAAAAACCCTGAAGTTATAAATATCATAACTACAGAAGTATTAAGATATGGATAAGTTTCATTCTGCATGTCTGTGAAGATTGTATCTGCTGATGGGAATAATGTTGATGTTGTGAATACTTTTATTTCTCCCCAGTTCAAAGAAAAAAAAAAGTCAGAGCACAGAGACATTTGTTGGTTAAGAATGTTTGGAAAGTCTTTGGCAGAATTCTGATTGAAAAAGTTCAAGAGGTGAAAATCAACCATAATTCAGGAAGTGAAATCTGGTATTATACCTGGCAGGGTAAGTATAGATAACTTTTTTTTACTCAAGGTATCACTGAAAAAAGTATCCATGAATATGAGAGAAACAAATATTGTTATAGTCTTATTGGTTTAGAAAAAAGTGTAAGATAAAATCCAAAGGTTTCAACTATGCAAAGTTTTGTATTAATAATATAGAGCAGTGGTTCTCAACCTTCCTATAGCCGCGACCCTTTAATACAGTTCCTCATGTTGTGGTGACCCCAATCATATAATTATTTTCGCTGCTACTTCATAACTGTAATTTTGCTACGATTATGAATTGTAATGTAAATATCTGATATCAATATTCTCTGCTGTGG
>JANHFM010008651.1:20099-31612 GCA_032468115.1 Grayia smithii
AAAGGGGGGAGAGGATCAGAGGGAAAAGAGAGGATGGGGAGATAGACCCTTTGGGCGGGATTGCAAAAGATCCGGATGGGGGAATCCTCGGGCAACTAGGATCGTGACCACCTAGCCACACCCACCCAGTCACATGACTGCCAAGCCACGCCCACAGTCACATGACCATGAAGCCACACCTGCCAAACATGCCCACCAAATATGCCACGCCCACAGAACCGGTAGTAAAAAAATTTGAAACCCACTATTGAGTGGGGTCACCACACCATGAGGAACTGTATTAAGGGGTCATGGCATTAGGAAGGTTGAGAACCACTGACCTAGATGAAAGAACAACTAAGATACACAAACTCATTTACTTGGTGTAATTTTTCCTCATTTATATATAATTTGCAATCATTCACTCCATTTTTCTGCCAAACATAACTACCTTTATTTTTGATACATTAATTTTTCAATGTGGAAAACTTCCAGATAATAATCCTCCACGGCCCTCAAAGTCTGTTGCAGAACCACCTTCTCAACTACCTTCCCCAAAAAAGAGATTAGATAATGGGTGAAAATTGTCCAATATGGTAGTTTCAGCGATGGCTTCTTGAGGAGAAACGAATCAAGGCACAACCTTATTCAAAGAAGAATTAATTACTGCTATAACCCATACACACATACATGCACTCTCAAGCACACACAAGTATGTATATAGCATACATGGAGACCTATTTGTGTTTTCCATAAGAATTCTAAATGGCACATTGAAATTATGGTACAAATTGTGCTAAAGCATTGAAAATATTGCTGCAGGTACCTAATTTAAAAATGTCAGGTGCAGGAGAATGTGCAAATTATTGAACCATTGCACCAATTTTTCACAGAAGATTTTGCTTAAATTTTTATGAAGAGCCATACATGAGGAGAGGAATGCTAAATGACTAGGCACTTTAAAAAAGTGAGATGTGAGATCAGATACTTAATGTAAGATGAATAATGAAAAAAGTGACAGAACACAAGAAAGCTTATCTTTGCTTCACTAATTATAGCAAGACCTTTAACTATGTCATTTAGTTCAAAATATGGAATGTATTAAACCTAATAGGTATGCTGTACCACTTCTATGCCTCTTCCTTCTTTCTGATCATGGAAACCTGTTCTAAAAATTGAATTTACAATTATACTATTGTTTTGAATATTGAAGATACTAAGACAAGTATATACAGTATATTGTTTTCATATTTAACTAACATAGCCAAAAGAAGGCAACATCAGAAGTGAATTTGGAGAGCAAAACACTAACAATTTGAGATATGCAGGGGAATTTTTTTTAAAGTCAAAAACAAAAATGAATTAAAAATAGAAACTGAAAAAAATCTTCATTAATGTTAAATATCAAAAGGGCAAGTATAATAGTTTGCATGTCTGGTGAATTTATAGTTGAAAGTGAAGAGAATAGATATTTTTGATTCTTGGGTTCAAGAATAAATAATTGTAGACATGTTGAAAAAAATAGGTTAATCCTAAGGAAGAAGAAATCTAATGGTAACAAGTTAGACAAGATCATGAATGGCAAGGATAAAGGATAATAAATATTGGTGTGATTAGAGGAAGAGTCTTTCCAGTGATAGTATGGCTATGAAACTGAGATATAAAAATAGTAGCCTTCAAGTGATGGATTTGGAAATGGTTAGTAAGAACACTTTGGGTTGCAAAAGAACCTGGACCAAATAAAGTTCAAATTTTCCCTTGAGAATAATGATCAGTAACATAAACTCATATATTCTGAATGAGATACAACTAGAGAAAGTACTAGAAAAAATTATGTTTAGGAAAGTTGAAAATAGGAGAGAATACATAAGATTGGGGAACAGAATAAAAGAGATTTTGAGACTATCCTTGGAAATTATTACCCAGGCAAGAAAAGGTAGGGATGGTGTGCATTATTCTTGTCCATTATCAGCAATATGAAACTTCCTTGACAGGAGAGAAGTTATCCTGAAGAAGAACATTGTTACTATGTAATACTAATACTGTATTACTATAGCATGATGATTTGGTTCCTGTAATATTATTTTTGGGATTTCCCATTAATCTTAGCTTTTTCTTTGGCTATAAAGTTTGTTTTGCTTATGAAGAGTTTGTTTTTATGTTTTAAATTGTAACAAAATATATTGGAAAAGCAATATATACGAAATTCCTAAATAAATTTTAGAAGCATAAAGGTATAACTAAAGAAAAAGTAGCAACAAATAGGGTCCTTTGTTGACTATATTTAAGGCTGAATTTCAGGATTATTTTACTTATTTACTTTTACAAGTCCTATTAAGTATAGTGATTCTAAACTATGGGCAGCTGCCAAAAATTAAAAAAATAATAATAAAGGAATGTCTAAGCCAATCCAACTACTAATCACAACCAATGCATAAACAGGAGGGAATAAAAAAAAAGATATGACTTTTAAAGATATAATAGAAATGCCAAATGTTTTGCAGAGTTAAGTGTGGTTTGAATTTAATAAATAAGGGGTAGGCAGTGGTGGAATACTATGGGCCCACTGTGGCAAATTAGATCCCCAAAACGCCTGGTAAGACAAGTTGAAAGATACTGATGCTGCAGCAGCAATTACACTTAAATCACCCCCAAATTAGGATTCATGTACCTCAGGGCCAATTATGGCATGTGTTGGTCACCTTACATTTGAAACTGTCAGCAATTTTCTTTACATATACATTATATTTTTATATATTGTCAGAAAACACACCAACACCTTCCCTTGGGGGACAAGAAAAACGTTACCCTATCCAGTATATTCATGGTAAAAATGAGTTGGAATTTATTTATTTTTTTTAAAGTATCCCAGATTCTAATGACATGAGAAGGGATTTTTAAAAAAATTCCTTCATGGACGCTTTAAACAATTTCGAAGTTAACGACCCCAACTTTCCCTCACTCCCTTCCTTCGGGAGCTTTTCTCTAGAAAAGGTGTGGGACAAGAAAGCAGCCGAACAACCAGGGCCACTCGTGTAACTGCGGCCATTTTAAACATGGGTGCGAAGCGGGGTGGGGAAGGGGGAGGCAGAGGTGTTGGGTTCGTTGTCAAATTAGCTACACCTTCTTTTTCTGTGGGGCTGGCCTCTGGGAGAGAGCGAGACCTCCAAAAGGCCGGCAGACAGGCTGTGGTGGGTCGCGTACTGATCGCCGGGGCTTGATCTCGGGGCACAGCCGGGGGATTGGGGGGAGCGCCGCAAGGAGGGGAAAACGTTGGCCGCCGCACAGCCGCCACAGCCCGCAGCCGGGAGGGGGGAAGGGTGGTGGCGGCGGCGGCGGCGGCGAGGAGCAGCCTGGCTCGGTTGGGTTCATTCGTCCTTACCGCCCCGCCTTTGGGTGGCAGGCAGCGCAACGGCCAGAGCGAGTCCGCCAGCGGGACTGCAACGGCCGCCTCTTCTCGTCTGCCGCGAGCGGCCGAGAAGCTGATATTGCTGCTGTCGCCGAACACAATAAAAGGAGGCGGGTGAAGAGAAGGCAGCCGGCAACGTTTCCCTTTCGCGCTTCGTAGGCCTGGCCCGGCTGAAAGGCCCTTGAGCAACCATCCCCCATCACACCCGGCGCCTCCAGCCAGTCGCTGGGAAGTCGGCCGGAGGAGGCAAGTCAGCGGCGGCGAGCGCAGGCCGAAGGGAGAGGCCTAGTGTGCCGTACCCTGCACCTCTGAGACGGCGCCTGGGCCAGACCGAGGGTGGGTGGGGGGAAAAAAAAAAAGGCTGGTCGGCGCGATGGTGTGAAACGAGATCAGCGCCTGAGCGAAGATGGCCGGTGGTGGCGGCGTCGGCGGCGGTAGAAACGTAGGGAGCAGCCGGCAGCCGGGCTTTCTTCTCGAGGGTAAGTGGATTTCGGTGGGGTCTTGGAAGCCGAAGCGCGTTTCCACGAAAAGAAGCCTTTTCACTGGGGATTCATAGGGCGTCCTACTTCCGAGTAAACCTATCTCGAAAGGCGGCTCGGGAAGATAGCAGCTAGACCCCCTCTTCGCGCTTGGCTTCCACGAGTGGGGATTTTCTATCCTATAGGATCGGGAAGTCTTGTGGGAGTGAGGTAAAAGAGGAGCAGGAGCGGTTTAGTCTACTTTTTTTTTCTTTATTATTATTTTGTTACAAAATCCGAACAAAAGCAAGAGGAAAAACCTACATGCTGGGAGGGGAGCGGTGGTAGGAGGATGGCTGGCAAAGGTTAATATTTCGATAAGAGATGAAGCTAATTGAGTCAGACTTTTGTGTGGTAGTCTTCATTATGGCAGCTGCTGGCACCCCTTTTACTTTATTTTCTTTTTGCCCCATAAAGAAGGTTATCCTTTTCTGCATTAATTATTTTTAACCCTATCTTGAAGACACTGAGAGAGAGAAAAAATCAGATGATAGAAAATGCTGATGTGAGAATTACTATATCTGGTTTGAATGGTTCCCCCCCCCCCCCCAAATTTATGTGCTTCTTTCCCCATATCTTGCTGGACATCAATTGGTAAGAAAACAGTTTACAGTGCTATCATAGATACCTTTACTAGTAAGTAAAGGTTTATTCTAGGAAGGTGTGGGCATGCCATTGCTACCTTAATTGAGCATCCATATTAGAAGAAAGACCAACTCCGGGCCAAAAACTGACTTTGTGTAGGAAGTCACCAAATGGGTGGGCTTTCATCTTTTCTTTATATTCTGGTTAGAACAAAATATGAAAAGCACCTTCCAAAGTTAAGTATAAAATACCAGAATAATAAAATCCTCTTGGTAATTATATTTTCTTTGATGACTTAAATAGCTTGATATTCTGCTTTTCTCTCCAAAATGGATTTTTTTAAATAAAAGAGATTCTAAGATTAGATTTTTTTTTTTAGCTGTGTTTAATTTTGAGAGTAGGATACATTCATATGTTGAATGTGCTGTCTAACATTGATAATTTTATTTTTGGTGTTTGTATCTATAAAATCAGATAATAAGGTTTCATACCAGCTCTTCAAATTCTGTGAGGAAGAATTATGTGAAAGCAGGTTCATATGTTACTTCTTTGGATTTTTGTGGAAATTACTGGATTTATTATCAGAGCAAAGATTAAAGATTACCGTTTCCCTATTATGACTATATGGTATATATAGTTCAGCAGTAGTGCTTACTGAGTCATAGTGCATTTCCTACCTGTTTTGTATACCTAAAAAGGGAAATATGAAGCATTCCTAAAATTTAGTGGTATAGGGGTTGTAGCAGTGCGGTGACAGAAAATGACACTGCACTATCAAAGCATGCTGAAACAAAAGGAATACATTGGCAGTTGTCTCTTTTGGAAAGTTATATATATGAAACAGCTTTTTGTGGTTGGGCAGTTTTTGCCACATCATACTAATAAACCTCTTCACAAATGTTCATGAAGTAAAAATGTCCATAATGTCAAATGAAGTTGTTTCATAAATAGTAGTTTCTCAGACATAGAAGCATTTATGCAGTTTAGTCTCAAATTGCTATTAATAAGTATACTTTAGTGTGCTATCACAGTACAACCACAGGGGTGTAATCCACATTAGCTAGTATTCCACTTAACATATCAGGTAGATAGATTTGTAATCTATCTTGAACCATTTATTTCATTTTATTAATTATTAATATTAATAATTATTAAATATTAGCATTGTTTTGGAATTTCTCACAAGTAGATAAATGTACTTGTATATAATAGGTACATGAATTATTGCTTAGATTGCAGGATTATGAACCTGTTGCATTTACTTCATTCAGCTTGCTATTTAAATCATATATGAGAGTAAAATTCCCTCCAATAGTTCGGAAAACAAAGCTATTTTGACCCTGAAGGGCAATATTTCCTCTATGTTCTATTTTTGTTGCATAATTTAATCCAGGTATTCTAAGGTTCATTTTCCATCAAGATTTTATAAATCATTTGGTTCTTATTTTAATATATTATCTTTCTAATCAGTTTGCAGTCTATAATTGTCCTCAGGAGCAAGCTGACTGAACTGGGCCAACAGAATAAGGAACAAGGAAGAAGCATTGAATTATTGGAATATACTGGGAGGGAAAGATGAGCAGGGTAGGGGTGTCTTCATTGATGGCAGAGAATAACCATGGTACTAAATAAAACTGCAGTGACATTTGTAATTTTGAATAGGTATCATAGATTGCTATGGTGACAGTCACAGAAAGGCTACCATAAAAAAGGAGGAAACACAAAATGGCTGTTGTAGGTGAATGGCTATTTTACAGTAGAATAGCAAAATCTACATAGGGCAAATAGAAAGTGGCTCTTTTAATAGACAGTCATGGTTTTTATATGGGGTCACCTTCAAATATAATCAAATTAATACATGATGTGTATGACTGTGCAATTCCTATATGATTTTTAAAACATTTTAATGAAAATTAAATATTCTGTATTGGTATGATAAAGATAGTTAACATATCAAAGCAGAATTTGCACCAAATCAATATTAAAAAAATGAAGCTTGGACAATTCTTTTCTACTATAATTTGAGTATTGTATTCTCTTCTACTTATGTTCATTGCATCACAAGTAGGAACTTGTTTTATTAATCTTATTAATGATACATTGATCTCATGTTGCTGTAGCTCTAGAATAAAAAAGAATAAACTACTTTTAAAGGAGATAATTGAATACTTTAGTTCATAATGGCATACCAATAGTTACCAGATAGTTTGCTTTCCAGCTATAAATACCTTTTTAAACTGATAGTTGTATATTATTGCAATCAGCTTATGGTAGTCTCTTTACCCTTCTAATGTTTTCCAGATATTTTGTAGTCACATTTATTTACCTACCAGTATGTATTTATATTTATACATCATCCCAGTTGAATAATAGTTAAATATTTATCAGCATGATCAATGGCTGCAAGATGGGAGAGACAGTATTAATTCACAATACAAAATTAAGGAAAAGCAACTTAATAGCGTTGTTGGGAATTGTATGAATAAATTCTGATTGTGGTAATGATACATTATGTATCATGTTCATGTTTACTAGTCAACATATATTGCATGAACCTAGACAGTGTTGTTTGAAAAGATAGTAGATGGGCTAATGTTATATATAAATCTGAACAAGTCTGGCATTATTCAACAAACCCTGGCGTTCTTCCCATTTTTAAAATAAAGGTAAGTTGATACTTTTCAAGATTTGTCAAAATGTGTCAACTCAGGAATATCAGGTAACTGACTAACCACTTAGAAATTAGAATGTTGGAATATTATTTAGATTCAACAAAGCTCTTTCTTAGTTTCTAAATAATACAAATATCTAATAGGAACATTTTCTCTAAAATCTTTGTTTTGGGCAGTGGGCATGAACAGAATACATGATAAATAATACAGAAAGAAGAAGGAAAAAATGAAAGCAATATCCTTGTTAATATTGTATTGTTTTTTAAGCATAAACCTTATTTTGGAAGCGTTTTATTTTATTAAATCTGCTTGAATAATACTAAGGAATTTGAAGTTGCATTTGTATATTTAGTTTTCCTGATAATGCATTCCTGTATCGGGAAGAAAAAACTATATTTGTGGACAATGTTGAAGGAAGTTAAAGTTGACTAATCATTGTATTGCTGGGTGACCTTGTTCCTGATTAGTGGTATCATTGGCAGACATAACAATTTACTGTAGTCTTCCTTTAAGATTGTGGTGGAAGAGATTGGTTTTTGATACTTCCTCACCATCCGAATTAAAAACAAGTTCATAGATAGGAATGGAGGAATAGAACAAAGAGTCTTTTCATCATCAGTGTGATCGTTTTGCTCACTTCATGAAAACAAGGTAAATTATATTTAAAAAGCAAGGCTTCGGAAATCTCAATGAAGGAACTGTGGATAACATGCATACTTGATTATGTGGAATCCCAACAATTGGTAGTGGTAGCTTGAGTGGATTTTATAACTGAAGGAAAGTTAAGATTTATTTTTTGCATTTTTTCTTCCTTTGTCTCTATACCTCATAGTTTTTCCCAGTGATGGGTTGCTACTGGTTCATCCTAGATCAGGCAAACTGGTAGTGGCAATATGGGAGGCTCCGCCCATGCGTAGAAGCATTGTGTGTGCACGCCCACGAATGAACCAGTGGCGACAGGATTTGTAACCCATTACTGGTTTCTCCCTTCCCATCTATTTTATTTTTTGGAGAACTGCCCTTTCACTTTGAAAACTATGACTTTAAAACTGTTCCATACACTTTTGTTATGAAGCAGTGCTGATGCACTTTGGACCAATTCCAAAGAGAATTTCTAATATTCTCATTCACTAATTTATTTCAGGTTGAACTTAAAATATTTATATTAGCATTTATTTTATAATATGTTTTCAGTTTTGTCACTCACCAGCAAACTAAAAGTCTGGATTAGTTAATATGAAAGTCCCAATTTGTAGAATGTTGTTAAAAATAAAAAAAACAGCCCTTTGAATTGTGCCTGTAATCATAATAGAAGGAGGTCCTGTTTTGTTAAAATTGATAAGAGATTATCAAACACTTTAATTTTGAATTAGTGTGGAAGCAATTCACAAAATTATTTAGTGGCTTTAAATCAGAATTTAAAATGAAAAACGGTAAGTTTTTTGGCCCTTTGTATTTTTAAGATTGAACAGAATTGATAATAAAAGTCAAAACTTAGGTTCCATTAGGACCTCCCATTGTTAATACTGTACAGAGTTGTATGAAAAAAAATAGGTCCTCCTAGTCAAATTAAACCTAACATATTTTTTTTGAAATATGAACAATGCTTATGTGAAGTTGTTTAGAGATCCAAATTAAAAAGAAAAAGGGTAATATGGCAGATGGAGACGTTTGAAGCCCCTTTCACTCAGTTCTTTGTAACACTAATAACTGCTTCCATATATTTCTTGTAGCCAGCTGAAAAATCTTTGTACAGTATTTCTGTTTTTCCCCACTCATCTATTTCAAAAATACTCTTAGATCTATTTCTGTGCACTTCATGTTTGAGATTTATCCAAGATTTTGAATACTTAAATCTGAATTTTATGTAGGACATTTCAAAATCTTTGTCTTTATAAGTATTTAATGGTTGATTTGGATATATGTTTCAGACCATTGTATTGCTGAAATTCACAGTCTCCTTTCAGGTTTAATTTCTGTACTGACGTGATAAAAATGCAAAAGTAAGAAGAGAAGGATTCTTAGCTTCATACAAGAAACATTGGAGACTTTTTTTTCTGCCAAAGAAGATGTTGCAAAGTAGTAACTGGAAGAGTATTAAACTTCTGCACTTGCCATGTTGTATGATATATATAACCAGATAATTGGTTATTTCTGTTTATCCTCTACTAAATTGTTGCATGTAATAAAGTATTCATATAGTAAAACCTGTGGTATTTTTTCCATAGTAGACATCCTCATCCAACAAGTGCATAGGACAATAAGATTGTGAAACTGAGTTCTGTAAACTACCGTAAATAGGAATTTATTTTATTCTAAGATTTATTCATAAGAACACAAGCCAAAGTACTAAAAGCAAAGACAACTTGTAAAAGAAAAATGGATTTTAAACTAAAAGTTATCAAAACAATAAGCTCAAAAAAAATGCTTAGCCTTGCATTAATTATTTCATTTTAAAGGGCTATATAATTGCATATGTGCATATTTTATATAGATAGCCTTTATTTTTAATATTTTTCAACAACCCTAGTTAAAATTGTGGCAGTATGATGAATTAGTTCTTAGAAGTCCCTGTGGAGTTTTTAAAATATATACTACTGTATTTAAATGCCAATAGAAGAAAATATATGTAGTTTAGGGTTGAACTATGCAGTCTGGTGTTTTCTGAACTTGGTTGCTTGCTTGCAGAAATTTTATTACCCAACTAGGTAATATCATATTAATGAGTGTGGGCCTTGCTTCCTGTTTACATTCAATAGTGGGCTTCTTGGTAGTCTTGACTGAGATATTCTTTTCTACTTGTATGGTTTGCCTGGAGTTAATACCTACTTATTTGGGTATTGGCTACTAGAAGGGATATATTCTGGTCTTTTTGTTTCTTTTTTAATTTCATTTTTATTGTCCCTTTTGAATAGTGTATAAATATGGTTTATTTCTATGTATCTATTGATATCTGATTTGTCTGAATACCAAGCTTCCAGGAATCCTTTAGTGGTTTTGGATTTAGCTTGGTCTACAGATGCAGTTTCCCAGTTGAAATTTGATTGAGTCTGTTCATATGTTGTGAAATTAAGGATCATGTGTTCTGAGTGCTAATTCATATTCATTGATGTGTTCTGCTAGGTTTCTGCCTGTCTCTTCTATCTTCCTTATTTATTGATTGATTAGCCCTTGGGCTATATCAAAGTGCAGATTTCCAGAAACAAATTATTACTAAAATGTGATAAAAGCAATTTAAAATGGAATTGGAATAAAATACGATTTAAAATGAGATTGGAATAAAATGTGAGGGTGATCTGGATGTGACATCTGTCACCCCATTGATTGCCAGGGTTGATTCAGCTTATCTGGCTGGCTAGGCGGGTGTCCCCTTCCTCCTTCACCAGTCCATGTGCATCCCTCCCAAAGCTGCGCACTCGGTGGAAGAGGATGACCATCCCAGATAGAAGGAGTGTACCAATCTTTGGTCAAGGGTATACGATAGTCTGTTCTATGTAGTGGTTATTGCTGTCCTATGTCTGTCTGTCTGTCTGTCTGTCTGTCTGTCTGTCTGTATCAGTGGTATCCTTTTCATATCTTGTATTGTTATGCTGTAGTAAGTTGAGTGATCAGGCTTTTTTTTTTTAATAAAGTTGCATGTGTATCTATTCTATTGGAAAAGGTTGTGTAGGTGATCTGTTTCCTTTTTCTGTTGTTCCAGGTTGCTGCACTGAGTGTGAACTTGTCTGAATAACATTCTAATGCAGCTCCTTTTGTGGGAAGTTGGGTTGTTATTTTGGTAGTGGAGCATTTGGTTAGTGTGGGATGTTTTTTTCTGTAGGAATCCGGAACACTGAGGTTCACAGCTGCTAAAGGCACTCCACATATACAATGGTTTGACCCCCAACTCTACTTGCCTTCCAAAAGCTTCTAAAAGAGGAGTTTTTCCAGGGGGTATATGTGGGTTGATGCCAGATGCTATTTGAAAAGTATCTTTGTATATTTTTTATATTAGCTTTTATATTTTTAATTCTGTCATTACTGTTTTTTATGTTATGAGGTGCTAAGATTGCATATGATTGAAACAGGATATATATGTGATTGATAAGTACCGGTAAATAAAATGGAGAAACAATGATTTTTGTTACCCATATTTTCAGTCAATATGAGTAACAAATATCTAAGCTCATACTTCCTTCCAGTTGTATTAGATGTTTGTTTTTTGCTAGTATTTCTCTAAACCTTTTTTTTTACTTCATTTAGTACAGTGATTCTCAACCTTCCTAATGCCACAACCCTTTAATACAGTTCCTCATGTTGTGGTGACCCCCAACCATAACATTATTTTTGTTGCTACTTCATAACTGTAAT
>JANHFM010008653.1:81544-92236 GCA_032468115.1 Grayia smithii
GAAGTCTCTGTCTGTCTTGTTGGGTTGCAGAACCAAACCAGACAGTTATAGAGGTGCAGATGACAGACTCAATGATTACAGGATTAATCAACTTCCAGGCACTTGCCCAGGGCTGTAGGAAAACAATCCTGTTTGCTGAAGGGAAAGGATGGCCAGTAACCAAGCATCTGATTTTTGGCATTTTCTGGGCAACTTTGGCTATGGCATCAACTCTCCTAAAACTGTCCCATCTATTGGCCCTCATGTTTCCACCTTCTACAAATTAATTAAAAGGTAAAGGTTTCCCTGTCCAGTCATGTCCGACTCTAGGGCACAATGCTCATCTCTTTTTCTTGGCCGAGAGAGCCAGCGTAGTCTGAAGACACTTTCCTTGGTCATGTGGCCAGCATGGCTATATGCCAAAGACGCACAGAACACTGTTACTTTCCCACCAACGTGGTACCTATTTATCTACTTGCATTTGCATGCTTTTGAACTGCTACAATGGACAGGAGCTGGAGCAAGGAATGGAAGCTCACTCCATTGCGCGCTGCTTAGGTCTCAAACCCAGGCTGTCAGCTTTCTGACAAGCTCAATGTCTTTATGCCCTGAGCCATAGAACATTCCCTGAAATTCACGACCTGGGGCTGATATTATCCTCTCATTGCCTATTTTTAAAGTACTCTTATCTCTGTATACACATAATACTGATTATTTTATGTAATTTACTGCCATTCTTATGTGCCGATAGTTTTTTTTGTCATTCAATTATTACAGTAACTTGCCACTGATTCTTTGTGAGCCTATGGATGACTGACTGTTGGTAACTGCTTCTTTTGATTTCTTATATTCTCCTGCTTATTTCGTCAGTGATGGCATCAGGTCAGCTGTTGGACTTTTGATTTTTGCAAATATTGGAATCTTTTCTAATGATTTTTGCTTACATGGTTTGTGTCCAAAACATTTAAGCTTGATTGCAGCATCCATTGGCTAGTCTGGTTTTACTTCACCTAAGCCTTGTTTTTCTTGAGGTCCAAAGTATTCTCAACAATGTTCTGCTTAACAATTTAAAGCATCTGTTTTTCTTCACACAACCTTTCTGATGGTTGAGATTTCCCAGGCATTTGCTCCAAAAGTAGTGATGTCCAAGTTACCAGTCACTATTCCTGTGATTTCTATTGAGCTTAGGAAGATAAAAGTCAGATAGTATTTCAACTTCTGCACTGGGTTTGCATTACTGTAGCTTTTAAAAATACTAAACAGCAAATTAGCTTTTGCTCTGTTGTCCATAAGAGATTCCATAAATATTCCTTGCTTATAGCTCATCTGAGGTTATTGGTGTTTATAGTTTCAATTTCTATTTAATGTAACACTTATTGTGATATTTTCTATACAGAACTTAAATAAAAGTGACAGCCATCACCCGTAGTGTACTCCTCTTCAAATTCTGAGCCATTTGCACAGTCTGTTCTAACTGTTGACATCTGTTCATCAGACAAATTCTGCCCTGGACAGATGAAGTGGTCTGGTTTTAAGGACTATTCACAAATTGTTTTGGTTTACACAATCGAAACGCTTTATATCATCAATAAAACTAATACAGACATTTTGTTTTTAAAAGCTGTGATTTTCCTGAATCCAGCCTGACAGTTTTCATTCCAGGGATTGTCTGGATCGTAAAATCTTTATTATTATTTTAGTCGCGTTTGAGAGAAGTGCAATTGTTTAATAGTTTAAGCATTCTTTAAGACTGCCCTTTTTTGGTAATGGAATATAAACTGATCTTTTCCAGTCCCTTGGCTACTGCTGTGTTTTCCACAACTGGATACACAGGGTGAGTATCACTTTAACTGCATCACCTGGCAGGGTTTTTAATGGTTAGAATAAACATCAACTAATGTAAAGATTGTGAGCAATCTTTTCTGGAATTTTTTTAAACTTCACTTTCCAGAATTCTGGCTCTAATTCAGCGTTTGTAACTTTGCACGCATCATCAAATAGGGGAGAAGAACAATTTCATGCTTTTTCCATAGCTTCTTTCACCGGTTGATCTTTGCTTTGTCCTTTATTTGCCTTATCTGGTTATTTATTGTGCTTGACTTCATCTTTCTATTTTCCTTAAATAATCTCTTGTCCTTCTGGTTTCGCAGTCATCCTCAATTTCTTTGCATTGCTTGTTTCAGTATAACTCCGTTTTGCTTGCTCTTCTGTGGAATTTAGCATTTGGCTGGACAAATATTCCTCCCACTTTGTTGCCTTTTTCTTCACAGATTTTCAGATGGCAGCAGATAGCCATTTTACCTTCTTTAGCTTTGGGGGATATTTTATTTGCTTTAACTTTCATAAATATCAAGTCCCAAGTTCTTCAGGCACCCTTAGTATATTTAGTTCATTAAATCCGGTCTATATTTTCACTGTTTATTCTCCTTGCATGCTACTTTTCTCCAGTTACTTAGTCTAGATTTTTCTAAAGCTATTCAGATATTTGGTTGATTTAGACAACCACCCTTTAAAACATGACTCAGAGCAACTGAACAAGAAACACGAAGTAAATTATCTTAAAAATATACCAAAACATTACAAATTCCACCAAGGCAACAACCAAAACAATTATATCAGACTGGAACACACATTTACCATGAAGGCCTTACAAAAGGCAGACAAGGTTGGAGTTCTCTGTATTCCAAGTGAAAAAGCTCCATGAAATTCAACAATTTAAATAGCTCTGTTTAGGATTACACTGATATTCTATAATGCTTCCTAAACAGCTAAACATGAGGAGGAATGGGACAAATATTTTAAGGAATGAAATAAAGGTAAAAGTTCCCCTCGCACATATGTGCTAGTTGTTCCCAACTCTAGGGGGTGCTGCTCATCTCCGTTTCAAAGCCCAAGAGCCAGCGCTGTCAGAAGATGTCTCCGTGGTCATGTGACCGGCATGACTAAACGCCACAGGCGCACAGAACGCTGTTACCTTCCCACCAAAGGTGGTCCCTATTTTTCTACTTGCATTTTTTAAGTGCTTTTGAACTGCTAGGTTGGCAAAAGCTGGGACAAGGAGCAGGAACTCATCCCGTTATATTACGTTACCGCAACATGTATATTGTGAATTATTTGTGTGGTGCCCTGATTATGATATAATTATTTTGAATTTATTTTTATATTGGCTTTAGAAAAGGGTTATTGTATTGTTTCTTAACTGCTCAGAGTTACTAGTTTAAAATGGATGGTTATAAATAAATAAACTTTTCCATCCTGTTCTTGTCTCCCCAAATCACTTTTCCACTCTCTTCTCCCTTTGGGGAGAGATGGTACAGTGAGGCTTTAACTTAATGCGTTCTCCTCTAGATCAGCAGTCTCCAAACTTGACAACTTGGCTGGGGAGTTCTGGGAGTTGAAATCCACAGGTCATCAAGTTGCCAAATTTGGAGACTCTCCCTTTAGATCAAGGTGAACAACCGGTGGCCCAAATGCCATATGCAGCCCAGCCATGTGAGGGTTCTTCCCACTTCCTTTGCCCAGGTTGTTGAATTTTATCTGCACAGTCATCAAAATCAGGCAGTGTGGTTTCCTGTCTTTTTGTGCAAATGCTAAAAGAAGCTTAGCATGACTTTAGAAATTAGCTCAAGCAAAAATAAGAAAGGGGGGTTAGGAAGGGGTAGAATCTGTGTCCCTTATCTGCGTATGACACGCTGCACCCCCTTTGCACTATTGTTTCATCTGACTTGCGATTTGGCTTTTTTTTTTGAAAATGTCATGTCAGATGTCCTCCAAAGATTCCTCATCCCTGCCCCATTGACTATCACGCTCTTCACAGTATGTGGCTGTGGACTAGTTCTGCCTGGCAGCATTGCAGTGCAGCATAGATTACACATTACAGATAAATCAGTAGGGAAGGAAACACTGCTCTTGAAATAAACAGGGCTGCCTGCCCCCTCACACACACCCCACATAGGCTCTTAAAGGCATGGGCCTTTTTTAATTATTATTTTGAAGGAAAAAGTGTTGCGAAGATCTTAACCTGGCATATGTTTTCAGTGTAGTCTGGAATCCTCCATCAATTTTTTATTGATAATTGTGTCTGTTCATCCATTCTTGCTTGGCCTCTTTCTCCTTGAAGGCAAGCAGAGCAGCAGGGAGTGGGATTGATGTCTGAAAAGTAGCACAAGGTCTCAATACAAAGTAGGATTTCCTTTGTTTTTACAAAATGATAAGCAGGGTTTTTTTAAAAGAAGAGAAGGAGGAGCACCAATAACATATACAAATTGACTCTTATCCAACAGTTGCTCTTCAGATTGCAGTTGAAATGCAGACATGTTTGTTAATTTCATGGACCTTTAAAATTTAAGGGAAAGGAGTATTCAAAATGTGTATTAGGAGGGGAAGGGCAGTGGTAACGCACTGGTCCAATAGGTCAGTATTACAAGTAGTCCTTGACTTCGACCACAATTGGAACCAGAATTTCCAATTGCTAAGCTATACAGTCATTAAGTGAATCATACCAGATTTTGCAATCTTTTTTGCTATGGTTATTAAGTGAATCATGCAGTCATTCAGCAAATAATGCAGTGGTTAAGTGAACCCATCTTTCCCCATTGACTTTGCTTGTCAGAAGCTGTCTGAGAAGGTCACAAATAGCAATCATGTGATTGCAATGTAAATCACATAAATATAATGCCAAGCACCCACATTTTGATCTGTGACCACAAGACATTGGGACAGTTGTAAGTGGGAGGTCTGTTTGTAAGTCACTTTTCTCAGCAGCATCATAACTTCGAACAGTCACTAAACAAATGTTCGTATGTCAAGGACTATTATACATTTTTAAATTGTGGACTGGGACAGAGTTTAAGAACACAAAAATTTGTGTTTATTTCTTTATTTCAGACTATCTTCTGAAATAAAACTCAGCAGCCAAAACCAATGAGCCATTCCCCAGTCATCTATCCTACAATTGCCACTATGTTGATCTATGGATATTCTCACCCCTACTTGCCATGCTGATCTGGGTGGGTGATAGAATTGTAATCCACCACATTTAGTGGGCATTAAGATAGTGGGGGAGGGGATTAATGTAATACCTTAGTCTAAATTAATATCTAGGTAGATTACTTTCAGGTTCTTTCTTCCATTCCATTCATTCTTTTGGATAAGCGTACAGAGTGAAAAACAGCATCCAAAACGGATTGTGTGGTTTCTCTTTAGCACTGCAGAGAGAAGGAAATACAGGGTCCCTTTCAGTCCCAGCACTGGGCATTTGCCAACCACTAGGTATCTTTGCATCATCCCTGGTTGATTCAGTGGTGATAAAGAGATGCTAATCACAGCATTTTTTTTAGAATTAAGGAAGTGATGGCAGTTTCGCACTCAGAGTAAGGCTGCTGGTTAGAAATCTACTGTGGCCTAACACTAATTTTGTTCTGAAACACACCACAGGGTACATTGGAGAGAATTCTGGCTCTTACCTGTTTTCAAATAGTCACCTACTGTTAATATAAATGGGGACTATGTATTTCACAAACACTGACTGCAAACAGAGCTGGATGGCAAGAAGCTATTCAGAATGTTGCAGTTCAGCAGTCCCAAAATTAAGCTCGGAAACAGCTTGAAACATTCAAGGCAGGCAAAGTTCCCTTATTGCTCTTTTTGATCTTATAAAGTATGGCAGACACATTTTTTTCCTACCTTAGATTAAACAGTATCCTGCTGAGGGCACTATTCTGATAGCTTTTCTTTAAAAAATAAAACAATTTTGTCTCATCTAAAATTTCCTCTATGTCATGCTGTTAATAAAAACAGACATTAAACATGGAAAAGTCTCACCAGTGCAGGAAAGATTGGGTCACCATAGAGAGCTCAGTTAACATTAATATGTAATTTATAAATAATGAACAGATGTTCTTAGCATGTTGAAAACATGCATAAACATGTAACAGAAACCCATTGCCCTATCAGTCGATTTGCCCAGCTTGCTAGAGTGCATTAGGAAAAGCCGTCTAAATATCTTAAATTCTGTGACTTTATTTAAAATATTGTATCTTAATTTTTATTTAAAGGACCATTCCCAGTGGCACTTTAAATGCATAGAGATTTAACTTCTTTTTATGTATTTACTACACAGTCATATTTCCTCCAGGGAGCTCAAGGCAATGTACCATCATCTTTGAAATAGGCTAGGATAAGAGAAAGTGTCATTCTTCAGATTTAATGGCTGAAGGCAGATTTGCAGCTAAATTTCCCCAGCTGTAGTCCAGTCACTCTAAAACACTTGAAAAGGTTTGTCTTTTATTAGCATCTTACATCCATGTGACAACCTTTTAAAACTCTTCAGAAATAAGTTACTACTTTTACTACGCTTTTCATTCATTGGTAACCGCGGTGACAAAGAAATGACTTTCTTATACATGAAAGCAAAAATAGCAAGCTGATGGTTGAAGATGGGGTGGGGTGGGATAAGTTGAGCTAAGGGCATGAATGAGGAATAGAGCTACATGTACTTTTGTGCTACTGTCAGGGGGGAAAAGCATGGATGTATCCCTGAAGTCACCACGAGCCGAGCTTGATCAACAGCAATTGTCCATTTACAGTAGGAAGCAGGGATCTTTTTGTGTAAAATAAAAAAGATGCCCAGGAAATGCATTGGGCAGAAGAGGAATCATAAGAACAGATTAGTCATGGCGTAAAGCAGTTTTCCCACTACTGTCACCCTACAAATGTGTTGGACTACAAACACCTCCCCCCCCCTTTCAGTGGCCAGACACAGGTGGGAGGGTCACCCAATTGGAGTGTTGCAAAGCTCTTTTTATTTATTAGATTTTTAATCTAACAAAAGTAACTCATTTCCTGGATCCTTACTTAGAATTCCTCTGGGGTAGCCAGTCTGTCTGGAAAATGTAGCTCAATGGCCCTGAAGGGCACCATACTTGTACGTTGGGGAGGAGAGGGAGGGGTGATAGAGTGCTGCAGTCATTCCTAATTACTAGCCCAGTTGTCTTTCTCCAGCAACACACCCTGCATTGGCCTGAAGGTCCTTTAAAATTATCCCTTGCTCAGCCTTTAAAGACTGTTAACTTAGTTTTACTTCCCCCCCCCCCCTCTTTGCTTTTCCAGATTTTTTTAGTTCCACCTCCCTCCCGGGATTGTTTTAATGGTTAACAATGGATTGCTCCCGGTAATGCTACTTTGGTTTCCTTGATGGCACCGTGAGATGAAAAGAAGACGGATGGTTTGCTTGAGAAACAAAACGGCGCTGGTCTGTTGGTGGGCCGGTGTCGAATTGGGTCCTGGGGCTACGAGAAGATTAACTTGTAAATATTCCCTTCTGCTAACACCGCGCCTGAACTTTTCAGCTGCACAATAGGTGTCAAGTTTACCTGTCGTGAAAGGAAAGGATGGGTTTCAGAGTACTTTAGTGTAATAAAAATACCACCCCACCCCCCCATACACACACACACCCCACGTACAATTTTTCTCCTGGATTTGTAGGTAGAGGGTATATTCACGTTAATGGAAAAGGCTATAGAAGTCTGCGTGTTCTCAGAAACTCGTTTCCAGGTTGCCGCAGCGCGGCCGGCCGGAGTGACTCGAGTTTTGTTCCTTGATGCCAACGGCATCAAGAGGCAGGACGAGAGTCCCCTCCTACGGGCTTGGTGGTTTTACGGACCGCGCTGTAACCGGCAACGCTTTTGGACGGAGCGAGCTCATTCCCTCCCTCCCTCCGGGCCAAAAAAGCCGAGCCGCTTTCTCGCCAGCCTCTGGTCGGCGTTGCCCTGCTCCGGCTCGGCTTGACAGGCGTGCGCCGCAGCCTGTGCGCAAGCGGGGCTGCCAAGTGCGGAGGGGCGGGGAGGGCCGCGGCTCCCCCTTCCTTCCTCCATTCATTCGACTCTCTTCAGCGGGACGGAGCCACGGGGCGGGGGGGGGCTCTTTGCCTGCGAGCGCCTCGCGGCCGACTCTCGACCTCCCCTCTCGCTGTTAGGGGGCCTTCCGAGGGCGCCCTGCTCTCCGTCCGCGCTCCAGCCTTTTGCCGAGAACCTCGGGGGAGGCGAGGGCGGCATTTCCAAGCTCACGGCGACCGGCTGAGCGAGGCAATGTCCGATCCGGCGGTCAACGCGCACCTGGAAGGGATCATCTCCGACTTCGAGGGTAGGTAGATCGCGAAGGCAGGGAGGGAGAGGGAAGAGGAGGAGGAGGAGGAAGCGGGATCGAGCCCAGATTTCCCCCCTCCCGCGGCTACTCAGGCGCCGTTTTCCGCTTGTGTTTCCAGATCCAAGACAACATCCCCTCCCTCGCGGTAGCTACAAGCCAGCGGGGAAACACCGGGAGCAGAGGCCGATGTTATTTTGGGGATGGTGGGTCGGATCGCAGAGCCGATCCCCCTGGCGGGATGCGATCACGTCTATATTGGATTGCGTCAGGAAAGGGAACTCTGGTAAAGGAGACGTAGATGCGGGTTGGTGAGGCATGAAGGCGTGTTGAGTTGCCTGGTTCTATTTTGCCCAGGTAAATGCTCCCATTTTAAAGTGGAGTTTTAATTTAAAGATGTATAAATGTGAGACGCATTTCCCTCCCCCCCCCTTCGGAAGGCAGGCAGGACCTGGGCCTGGCGCTGGCTTCCACTTTCCTAGTGTTTCAGCTGAAAAAGAGAAAAAGCGATTTGTTAATCAGGAAAAGTCCTGTTTCCTAACTTCCATTCCATTCCAACAACAGCCCTTGCTTGCTCTACAGAGGGCAAAACGAGGCACCCCTTGTCCTGAGATGCTTGTCCACGTATCTCACCTGGTAAAATGTTCATTTGGCTTTGGAAAGAGTGTGTGCTGCGCATGAACTTCTTGAGAGTGTGACCCTAGCATCTGTTTCAGGGTGTGTGTGAGGACAGGGACCCCCACCTTCAAGCTGCAGCTAAGGCAGCGCCTTGTAATTTGTTGTGGTCCAGACCAAAATGAGGGTGGAAGGTCCCTTCCCTCTCCCTCCCTGTTTGTTTTGCTTGGCCCTAGTTGCATGCCCACCCATTCTGAAAATTCAAGGCTCAAGATTTGTGTGTGTGTGTGTGTGTGTGTGTGTGTGTACTTTTCCCTGTTCTGTCCAATGGCTTCTGATTTTCCAAGGCAGAAAGAAGGCTTTTAGAGAGTTTGTGTCTGTCTATCTTTTGGGGTCCTTTAAAGGTACAGTTGTTGGATTGTTATCAGAACGTAAAATCTCTGTTATGTTGTGGCTTCAATCCAGTATTCTGCTGCATTATTGTGACGAGTGGAGCCATGTAAACGTTTCCTTTCTCTTTTTGATACTCAAAGATTTTTTTAAAAAAACTTAAATGTATCCCAGTTCCAGAAATGGCCTCTTTTGTTTACTGTCTGCAGGGAGCCATGTCAGGTCTGCCTGGTATTCTTTTGCACCGTTGCTTTCACACTGTTGTGGTAACTTGAGAATCAAAACTACAGAAGGAAAGGGAGGGTGAAACACATCTGCCCCCACCTTTGATTGTAAAAAGCCGATTATACAAATTTTAGGGCCTCTGCTGTTCCTGCAGCGGATATGGTATGCCTGTCTTGAAAACTTCAGCTTTGAAAGAGAGAGTTTAAAACATTCGACTGAAGGGTGGGGGGGAATGCATTGATGCTACCATTTCTGATGCTGCAACTTTGGGTGCAGCCCTTCTTCGCATGATGGTCCAGCATTCAAAACCTTGACCATTTCCAGTGAATAGAAGCTGAAGTAGCAGATAATGAGGGTGGCTTTTCCAATGAGAACTCAAAAAACTGCTATTGATCCTTTTGCTTACTGGCTTATGCAAACCAGGAATGGGCAACTGGTGATCTTCCAGGCACGGCTGAACTTTAAGTATCAGCATCCCTCTGTACTAACCTTGGTATCTGAAATAGTTCCAGTTTGGCTTTCGGTAAGCATAGGTTCCTCATCCATAATGTAAATAATGTACATAACATCTTTCATTTCCTTGGCCCTTCTGCATAATAATGATGATTTATGCAATATATAACAACATCAGTAATGCAGCATATAGTGCAACAGTAATAAAAAGAGAAAAGACGGCAATTAAAAGCAGTGTGTAAGCCAAATGTTAACTAAGGAATTGAAAGTGCCTTTAGTCAATAAAAATATTTGTAGCCAGTACTAAAATAAGTGCAACAGAGGTGCTAGATGGTTGTCTCTAAGGAGGCACTGCTAAAAAAGTAAGTCATTCTCTCTTGTAGCTAAAGGCAGCTGGTCCTATTTACTAACATTTTAATTGAACTACAAAGCAAATATGAAGTCAGTGAAGTTTAGAATCAAGAGGATGATGAGCATGGTTGCAATGCAAGTAACTTTGATCAGACAGGTCCAATTTCCAGCAGATTTCTGCATAGTAATAGCAGTTTTGAGGTTATATTTGTATCCGGTTCCATATATAGTAAATTATAGCATATAAGGAATTGGAAATGTATTTCAATCCATGGAAATATTTTGGGGGGAGGGGGTGCACACCAAATGAGGTCAGAGGAGCTACCTACTGTGAGCAATTTTCCTTAGCTACTACATTTATTGCCTTGATCTTTTGCTACTTCCTTTCATTGTTTTTTTTCCCAACCCTGCCTTATTGTGAGGTTTAAAAATGGCCTCTATCAGGATCTTAGAAGTTACTTTAAAGCAGTGTTTCTCAACCTTGGCCACTGGAAGATGTGTGGACTTCAACTCCCAGAAGTCCCCAGCCACTCTGCT
>JANHFM010008653.1:142249-154823 GCA_032468115.1 Grayia smithii
AACCAACACTAATTGCAGGCAGATGGAACTAAGTGGAATCACTTAGCCAGAGCACTAATTAAGTGTACCACCGAGGCTCCTTTGATGGAATGAGTGCACCTTCAGAGTGTTGTTTGGATTATTGTTCTTTAAGACATTTTAGATTCATTTACCATAACAAAACATTAATCTGGGGGTGATACATAAACCAAAGTGAGCAACCTATGTGTTTTTTATTATAACTCTCATAAACTCCAGCAAGCGTTGCCAATATTATTACTTAAACATTGAGAGGGCTCTCAGTTGCCCTTCCCTGATTTTAAAAACATAATTATCTGTTTTAAACTGAACGTTTTGTTGTTAAATTAAAAATAACTAAAAACATGCCAGCTCCAATTGGTAAAAATGAATGCATTAAGCAACTGGTAACAACTTGATGTCATTCTGGCAGATCCATATATGAAAAAAAAAACACCTTTTGTTCTTTTATATCTTAATTGGCATGGCACTATTGAAATTCTTGTCAAGAGCACTCAATTCTAATTGGTAAGAGTTCATAGTGAGGGTAAGTATAACTACACTGAGCAAATTTAATGTTTATACTTTATGGACATTGTTGTGGAAAATAGGAAGGTGTGTGTTTGTGTGTGTGTGTGTGTGCTTTGACTAGGAACATGAACTTCATAGGTTTTTCTGTTATTGGACCAATTTGCTTAAAGGAGGAAGGATCAGATACATCTTCCAATATTTCTCCAGCTTGACACTGGCATCGGATCATGTAGCATTTACCGGTAGCTATAGAATTTTTCCTTTATTCGGTCTCCTTCAACAGGAATAATATTGGAAATCTTCTGCCATCTCTAATTCAAAATTTCTATGGGAGCATTCCAGATCTTGCCAGTACAGGAAAGGGAATTTTCCAATCTGAAATGAATAGAAAGAACACCATTAGAAGCAAGTAAACAGAACCTCTCTCTCTCAAAGGCTAACATGCTGATTTTCAAGATGTTAGACAGTTACAGGATAAAGAAACTCTGTATACCTTCTGAAACTAAGGAAGTCTTTGTATATACAGACACTGCTCACCTCATTCCCCTCCGTGAGGTGGGAAACATATTCCTTTAGACGTTTCCCAGTGTCCAGAAAATTAGTCTGTCCTCTGTAGCTCACAAACTTGGCACTTCTTTGGAACAGAAAGGAAGAACCGAGCTGCCCTCTGGAGGTGAGAGAATATCCTAGTTCATAAACATATTTAATTTTTTTTAACCTTTGCATGAGCATACATAGCTTAGCTACGTCCCACAGAGGTGTAATGGAATTACACAGGTCAGTAACTTCAGCAGTTCACTACTGACCTGTTTGGAATTTGACTTCATTTTATTAAAGGCTCTTAGACCATCCCAAAGTCTCTCCCACGTTTTTATATTTTATATTTTTTTATATAATTCAATCAAAATATATTTTTATTTTGGTTGAATTAGATGCACACAGTGTAAAAGAAGATCTGCATTCCAAGCTTCATTTACTATTCTGTTGTTTGTCATTTAATATGCTGGCTGCTGACTGGGTGAAAATTGCTTTTCTGTAGAGCATCGTTGGATTGGTGTTGAGCTTGTCCCAATCTGGCCATTCATAAAAGAAGAGCCTTCAGTGATGTTTGTAATGAAAGGAATACGTTTATTAAAGCAAGTAGTTGCAAAGCAGAGAAAGCCAGATCTGAGATTTGCGCACGAAAGCTGCCTACTTACTTCCCCCCTTTCTCTGGTTCTTCCCCGTTATCTCCTTAGTGTCCAATTAGATTCAAAGGTATTGTTTTGGTAACCGTTCTGATGTTTGGTGACCTCGCCATTGGTTCACATTCCATTCCCAGGCTTGTAGCCTTGGAGTCGATCAGCCAAACCACTCAAAGTGGTTTCTGTTACTTGTCTCCCCATTCCCACCTGACAGTTCCCTTCCCCCACGATTCATGGCAGTCTGGCATCAGTAGAAAGTAGAAATGCAATGAAGTATGATAGTAGCACTGACAAGTGGGGGAAAATGGAAACCAGTAGTAGGCAAATTGACTAACCTACCTCACAGGGTTGTTGTTAGGAAAATGAGAGGAAGGATTATTGCATCTGCTGCCTTATGCACCTGCACAAAAATTGAATATTTTAATTTAAAAGCAAATCAATAAGAGCAATTTGTAATGACTTAATAGTCACATCCATATATTATATGTATTTAAATAAATAAATAAATAAATATGGATGTGTGTGTGTGTTTCTTTCTGTAGCACCTGGTTTACCCAAATATGGGAGGGAGCATACTCCTTCCCTTTTGCCATATATAATATATATGGCAAACATATATACATACATACATACATACATACATACATACATATATTCATTCTTGGCAACCATTCATGTATTATTTGTTATTGACTTCCCATTGTGGTCTACATTTCCTGGTATCTTTCGATTCAAATACTCATCAGATCTGAGCCTGCTTAGTATCTAGGATCAGCCAAGATAGCCAAAAGCCAGTATGAGGTATGGGTATCACCAGTCTAGTTGCTCAGAGCAACTGTTCTACTCTTCTGCCTCTTATTGGTTTTTCATGTAAACATGTAAAGGCATTAAGCCATTTATAATTTTGCATGCAAGAAAACAAAGCAGAATGCTGCACACTCTTGATTAGCAGCATTCTTTCCTCCAGAGCAGACTTTCTAGCCTGACTGGCTGAGCTATGACCATGTAGACCAGAGCTGTCAAACTCGCGGCCAGTGGGCCAAATGCATCACACACTGACCATGCCCCATTTAGCGAAGAGGAAAAAGTAATGATATATCACATGATGCCACTGTGACGAGGTGAGTTTGACACCCCTGATGTAGACATTTTAAGTAACTGTTCACATAACACTGCTGGACTCTGACTGGCTCATTTCTTTCTAAGTCTTTCTACTCAGTAGACTTAGATATTGGCTTACTTAATGGACAAACTACTAAATAATTAGTAAGTGCTAGATATATAACATTCCAGTTTCCATGGCATGTATACTATGAATGTAAATCAACTTTCCCTGGTAAGCTGTCTCCAGACTTAGAATGTTGGTTGGTATTATGGAACTTGAAATACAACCTTTACAAGGTTAGGGAAAATTGTTTTGTAGGTATCTGTAGAATAATTTAATGTGTGGAGAATCCTTGAAGCTTAATCAAATTTACAGTAGACAAAGCAGGTGAGAATGGAAAGAATATTGTTATTATCTTGTCAGGTTAGAAACTTGTCCCTGATTTTATCCAGTGCCCATAGAATTGATTTCAGATAACCCTGAGCAAAACTGAAATGGTACAGTTGTATATTTCTTCTTTGCTAGGCAAGAATCCCACAAAACTGTTGCATGCAATGGCTAGTGTTTTCCACTTAGGAAACTCAAGCTAACCCTGTCGATCTTGTCATATGGATGAGTATGAATAAGGAAGCTATGATAGTCCTTGTGGACCAGAGTAACATCAGATTGAATTGTAAACACTTCCCAGTTTCAGATTGTCTGAAGGCTCCCTCAATTTGGTGCTGTCCAGATGTGCGATTATAACTCCCAAATCATTGGCCTTCATGCATGAGGATAACTTATAGTTGAATTCATAGCATTGAGCTTTAAATGAGGCAGCTGTGGTATTGGATTGACTTGATAAGAAATGGGCTTCCCTACTGGTATTGCAACATTTAAAACAAGAACTCTTCAGTTGTTGGTGACCTTCAAGGCATCACAAGTAGTTATCCAGCATCTTCTGGAGCAAGTGGAATCTGCTATAGAAGATGAAGATAACCTAGACTGCAGATTACTTCCATAGAAGTGAGGGAAAAAAAACATGCACACAGCAGGGGTGGGTTCTACTTACCTTTGCTACTGGTTCTGTAGGTGCAAAAAAAGCTTCCTGCGCACGCTGCACACAGGGACAGGTAAGTATGGGCGCGCGGGGGGGCTTCAGTCTGGGACTGTTAGAACCGGTTCGGTGATGTCACAGCGTCACCGCTACCTATTCTACAGAACCGGACCGAACCGGGAGCAACCCACCACTGGCACACAGGTATTCCTCCACTTACGACCACAAATGAGCCCAAAATTTATGTTGCTAAATGAGACCTTTATTAACTTCATTTTGTCCCACTTTATGACTTTTCTTGCCACATTTGTTAACTGAATCACTGCAATTCTTAAATTAGCAACACTGTTGTTAAGTGAATCTGGTATCCCCATTGACTTTGCTTGTCAGGTCACAAAAGAGGATCACATGACTAGGACACTGCAACTGTCATAAATGTGAGTCAGCTGTCAAGCATCCAAATGTAAATCACGTGACCAAGGGGATACTGCAATGGTCGTAAGTGTGAAAAATGGTCATGTCATTTTTTTTCAATGTTGTCGTAACTTTGAACAGTCACTAGATGAACTGTTGTGAGTCAAGGATTACTTGTATAATGACCTACATTAGTAGTTTATCATAATAACTTATAGTAGCATTTTGAAGATCATAAGTTCAAAACTTCTGATATAAAGAATTCTGTACAGCTGATTTAAATAAAACTAGTTCAGGATTTCGAAATGCCAAGGCCAGTCCCTTAATCAAGAGAGTGGAATTATTCTAAATATTGACCAAATTCATCACATTTTAATATCACATTCTTTGAAAAGTCAATTCCAGGTTATTCCTTCTCCGCTATTGTTTCTGGCAGTCCTTTTCCTTTTTGCTATCTCAAATATATATCTCCCTGTATCAAATACGTATTAAAGAAATAGATCTTGAATTTCTGGAGCTGTACCCTGGAAGAACCCTGGCTTGGAAAGAATGTGAAAGCCCACAGTAAAATAGAATATATATGTTATGATTGTTAATCCAGTGCATATTCCAAGGAAATGTAGCATAGACTGTCAATCCACAAAATAGCTGATGCAAGCTTTTACCACTTGAAATTTCCATTAATAAAAATCTGAAAGGAATGTGCACAGTTCCTTTACCTTAACGAACTGTTTTCATTGATACATGGATTGAAATTAGAGAAACTCTTTAGAGCAGCATCATCTTTGCTTGTTTTGGTGCTATTTTTCAATGCTTTCTTTTTTTCTGGTTTTTTTGGGAAAAAAATTTAAGGTCATCTGGGTAGGGTAGGGAATTCTGGGAGGTTCACAAAGTAAAATAGAACACAAAAACAAGTAAATAAGAATACCATAACATTAATTTATCAATTACAATATGATTACAGAATGGCAATCCTGGACAAAACTTTTTAAAGATCTTTAATGTTTTGAAATAGTTTATAATGTAAGTGTTGAAAGTGTTGATTGATGAATGAGTCCTGTTTTGTAACAATAATCTATCATGGTTCCATAAACAGCAAAGTTATGTTCCAATTGTCTTTTTTTTTAGACAAGTTTTATAGAAAAAAAAATCTTTTCATCATACATATTTTACAAACAGGGTGCTGACCAGGTCACATCTCATACATCTTATATATAATCATCCAAATCATCATTATAATATATCTTAATCTTCCTGTTTTGTCCAATATTTATCTCTCTTATGAATCCTTTATTACAAATTTATCATTTTTCTCCATCTCTTATTTCAACTTCTGCCATAATATTTTCTTTTCATCATTTTTTATCCTGTTCAATTATATTTTTAAATAACATCACCTTATGCCTTATGCTTCTTCTCTATTACAATCACTCCAGTTGTTTACATTCTTCCTTCATTTCAGGAAATACCCAATTCCCTGCCCAATCATGAACAATAAAATATTCATCTTAATTTACATTGTTATCAGAATTAATAATATTCTTATATTACTTATTTTCACTTTTCCATCTGCTGTGGTTTGTCGCAAACATGTTCTATTCCTTCTTTTGTGCATAAATAGTCATTTTCATGATTTCAGCCTTGTTTTTCTCTTTTCTCTTCTATAATGCTCTCAATCTGATTTCTATTTTTTAATATTTTCCCTTCACTATTATTAGTTTCTTGTTTCCAATTCAAATTTCCCCCTTCTAGCTTCTATTCATTTTCTTTTTCTATATATTTAAATGGATTATCTCACCTTACCATAAGATGGCTGCCACTCCCGCTGCCAGTTCAGGAGAGCTGCTTCTCTTCCAGCGAGAAAATTGCCAATTCCTCATGGTCCACAAAACGCCTCTCCTTTCTTCACCATCCCTGCAAGACGGCTATGGCTCGAAAGCCTCCCAGCAGCGGTTCGTCCAGCTGGATTTCACGTGGCTCATTAGAGCCCGCTATTTTACAGTCCATTCCTGCTGCAAAGTCAACCGGAAGTTCTCAGGTCTTGATGGCTTAGAGCATGGGTGTCAAAGTTGCGGCATCACGTTGCTGACACATGATGTATCATGTTTTTTCCCTTTGTGGAGTTGTGGTGGGCATGTCCTGTGCATGATGCATCTAGACCACAGGCCAACAGTTTGATACCTCTGGCTTAGAGTAAATTGCCATTAGCCATTTTTTTAAAATCAGCACTGATTTATGAGTCAATGATAAATCCTGTAATTCCTCACCTTGAGCAGCTTTAAACTTTTTCTAGTCATTTAAAACTAAAAAAAGCCAGTTGACAAAAGGAAGCAAACAGGTAATCGGTGTGAATTATAGAAGTAAATTAAATAGTAAAATACTGACAAGATTTGAGCCCCTTGGTATATCTATCTAGGTGGTATGAGAGGAGAACAGTTACAAATCATACACCTATCATGTTTATAGATTTATCCACAAATTAGTGTAATTTTGGTGTGTTTTATTTTGGAGGCAAATTTATAGTCTTAATGTAAAATACCATTCATTCTTCTAAGTTAAAGAAAATAAAAAGAAAGATGAGATAAGAAGAAACATTGCTCTTGGCAGCCATTATCTTAATGGCTTTACAATTTCATCAGTGATTTTTCTCTCTTTACAAAGTTTGGAATATCAGCTCAAGGACCCATATCTCAAAAGAACGATACCATAAATGCTACTGAAGACAACAGTCTAGCTGATCATATTTTTAAATAAATAGAAAATACACATTTTCCTCTAAAGAAGATGTTTTTCTGAAAATCAAAAAGTTTGTCTTCACCAATCAAATAATCTCTAACAGCATTGGGAAAGAAAATCCCAGAATTACCAGCCAACATAGTTATAGGATGGACAAAGATAAATGGTAATATATAAGTGAAACTTGCATTACATTTAGTTTCTAATATAATTCCCTCACCAGAGGAGGATTCCTTATAGGATCTCCTAGAGTGATCCACCCATTGCTGGATAAAGGCATTGTTTATATCACTTACTGATGGGTGATGCAATGATGACTGTACTCAGGAAATGACTTATAATTTCCTCTGTAGAACATTAACTATTCCTCTGTAGTATTTTTATGTTGTTTTTATTTATTTTGACTGATAAACACGTTATCTTTCCTAGAAGCAGGAAGATGGAATATATAGAGATGAATGATATTAATGTTGGTTTTGATAACAATATTCCATCATTACTCTTGGACACTCCACCTTCCATTTTTCCCCAAAAGAAACCAACTCATAAAGCAAGTAAATTGATGGTAGTCAATAGTTCTTTACTCAAATCTAAGATTGCTAGAACTTTAAGATGTCATTTAAAGTCACAATTCTTACTAGAAGACAATAGAATATGAATATTCATATCAGTGTTTGAAAAGGATACCAAGAAGGCTTGGGAAACAAGAGGCCAGTAGAGTAGCTTACTTGGAAGGATTATTGAGGCTTTATTTTACATATAAATCTCATTGGGGATAGAAACCTCCTCCATACAGCAAGTCTTATGAGAAATATTTTTTAAAAAATAACTGCCCGTGTTAATGATAAGATCCTGTCTTATATTTTTTTGAACCCTGAAATAAGCACTTGGACTTATTTTCAGGGAGGTCTTATTATTTTGGGGTGCATGGAGCAAAACGTCTTACCTGATTTCCAGTTCTGTCTCCCTAACTCTAACCAGAGAAAATGGCAGGGACCAGCTGTGCATGCATTTAAATATTTTTTGCGGAGGTCTTATTTTCAGGGGAGGGCTTATTTTCAGGGAAACATGGTAGGAAAAGAATTAATAAAGCCTTTGGGTCAGGGAACCTCCTTGAAAGATTCTGTGGAAAAGGTATAAATGGAAAACAGTTTTTGGACTAGTAAAATTCTATTCTTCTTGGAAAGATTTCATTTCATTTCTTGAAATTTAAGACATAATCTGATAAGATGGAAAATGAATTGAAAAAGTGATAGAATTGGCAGAGATGGCAAAGTTAACTTTTAATCAGGGGAAAAAACTATAACTAGCTTTGTTTCTACCTGGAAACAGCTTCTGGTCTTTCCGCTTGAAAGAGATAAAAATGAATTTTGGGTTTTGTTGATTAAATTGCTTTGAAGCCAAAAGAGCAGCAAACAAATTTAATAAATAAATAGTTATAGAAGTGTCTTACTATTCTTATACAAATGAAACTTTACAATTTTACTATGTAATTAACTGCTCTGAAAAAAATTGGAAATCAGTCTTCTTTTCCCCTTTCCTTCACTCTTTTCCCTTCCCATTTTTCCTTTATTATATTGTCTTCATTTTTGTTGTATTTTATATTAAGAAAAAAACTTTAATTTTTTTTAAAAAGGTCTAATCCAATAAGGAAGACAAAGCATCTGAGAGATTACTTGATTTATCACCACAAAAAGGAAAGAATATTCCAGCAAAAAAAATGAAAGGGTGAATGGAGTTAGATGGCTCAGGGGCAAGATAGCAATCTGTTCTGTTTCCAGGATCAGATGAAATTTCATATGTCTGAAATTTGAGTTAATTCATTTATTTGGGCTAAACTGGCAAGAGATATATGTCTTACATCAGAATCTTCAAATTATACCATCTGGGTTATAAGGTTTTGTGGAGGAGGGCAAGTACCAGAAGACTTTTGCTGCTTCAATTTTGCAGGCTGCTTTGTTAAATATTTTTCAAATATTTTAGAATAAGTGGTGTTTTAATGGTCTATAAAAACTTTGTGTTTCTGTGATTGATGTTTAATATAGAGCAACATTTTGAGGCACTAAGAAAATTGGGTACAAAAGTCATTTCAAATAACAAAATATTACATTATTGCTTTATTAATCAAGGTTAGTTGAAGCCAAGCTTGGCTATGTTCAAGCCCAATACACAACCAGGTTGTGTATTGGACACTAAGCCCATGTTCAAACCCAATGTTGTGTATTGGACACTAAGCCCAATACACAACCAGGAATTATCTCTTCTTGCAGAGTTCAAGGTGCACCACCTAGTACAGGCATTCAGGTACAGTACAGTACTCCAGTACAATTTGGAGAAAGGCGATGTTCCTCTTTGTTCATGACAAGTTCTGTATGCAGATATTGTCTACATAGGACTTATGGCTTGGGGAGGGATGTATATATATCTAGCCAAAGTACCTAATATTGAGTGCTCTGTTTGATTGACAGCAATTATCTGGTGTGCTAGAGAAAGAGAAGCTTGTCCTAGCTCTCTTACCTGGGATTCTTTTAGCTGGGAAGCAAGAGAAGTATTGAAACTTAGCAACCTCTAAATTCAAAGCATGTCCTCTACTTATTGACCTATTGCCCCTATTTGCATTATAGACTTGATAAGTGAGGGTAAACAACAGCTGGTTTAGAAACCCTTTTGTTGATTTCTTGAAGCTCCCTGCTATCTTTGTAACTATCTCTAAATGTAGCCCAAATTTTAACTGCCTGCTGTGCTGATTCTGGAACATCTCAAACCATGGCATACCATGATAGATCAAAATGCAGATCATTTCCTGTTTCAGCTGAATGATGGCATTCATAGTTTGGCCTAATGGCCTTTGACTTATTTATCAGTTAACCCCCTCGGTTTCCTCCCTCCTCTAAAAACCTAAATTCTGTTTGATCCTTCAGTTAAACTATTGAAGTTGAAACACTGTTTGACTAACTACAGCTGTTCCCTCAGTTTATAGCTGATAGTTCTTCTATGTTTATATATTCTTCACTGCCATCTTACGTTGCTAGGACAGAAAACTCAGAGATTGAGATATTTTCAAAGATTATTTTTGTGCCAATAATTTCTTTAAAAACATGGTTTGGTCACATTCCTTTTAAATTTCTTAAAATGCCTAGATAGCTCATTCTGCACCAGTTGCTTGATACTATATTCTTCTAAAACCAATGTCCAAATTGTGTAGGGTCTGGTGGCTAAATGGGTTGTCATTTTTTTTGTCAGAGTACTGTTCTTTAACAGCCTTGAAGTATGGAGAGGCACTGATAGGAAAAGCTTCAGCTGTTGAATTTTATCTACCATATGACACTTGAAAAATAAGAGGGCTCTTACCTAAGGGAAAACATCCATCAAACCTGATATGAAAAGAACCAGTCTGTCTGATATGAATTTCAAGCTTACAAAATGAGAACCCCCCTCAGCTGTGTAAGTCTGCCAATAGAAAATCATTCACTCTTCTTAATCCTGTCTTTTCATCTTAGTAATAGACTGGTAACAACATTAAATGATTATTCCCCTTTGGAATTTACTTAATGTAATTCAAAAGGAGCTTTGAAATCCCATTTTGATAATTGTTGACTGTGAGGAACTAAATTGAACTAATATATTGAGGAACTAATTTTTTCCTCAGAACCACTAAATAACCTACTTATTATCCTCCACCAACCAGAGCCATTTTACTTAAAGCTCACTTACAGTACTAATTTCTGGTGTTTCCTTCCTCCTAATGCATTTCTATTCTAGTATCCAAGGCTTAAATACAGTTCATTCTGTGTTTTATCAATATAAGACTTCTAAAACAAATTGTACAATTTTAGTGCTCCTTCCCCATAATAAACACTTTTACCTGCTCTTTTGCTTGTTTGGTATAGTTGCAACGTTAAGCTGAATACAGTTGCTAGAAAAGCAGTTACATTGATTTCAAAAGCTCCCTGTGAAGTAATAAGATCCACCTGATCTTACGTGAAACTAACAGTTCAGGCACACAAAACTCAATGGAGGATACTGTTAAAAGTGCATTCCTGTGGTCCTAACCACAACTGGCTGGACCTGTATTTGTCATAGTGCAGTTGAGAGCAAATGGATTATTTCTTTCATCTACTCAAAATCTAGTCTGAAGGATTGGGGGACTCTCCAGCGATATTTTAGATTGCAGTTTGTTGACACAATGGGAACCTGTACACAGACTATTGGGAGGTAGTATTATAGATGGGTGTACAATTCACTTTCCTGAATGCCAGCCTGCCAAAGAGCCTAGTTGTCCCCTGAAAAATTATTCAGTTTGCAATTTGTTTTCTTCACTTTTCCATATATTGAAGGATTTCTATCCAGGGCACTGCACTGTAGAAATTTATGAGTGTTTATTTTATTAAGAACCAATATTTTATGTGCAAGACAACAACAACACAAGTGTGTTTAGGGTGTTTGATGGTGGGTAGCTCGGAGTTGAATCTAACATTCCAGCACAACCACTTTGTAAAGTTAGATGTAAATCAAAAATGGTTTCAATAGAAGCTCAAGGTTGAACTGTCAGAGTGTGGTTGTTTCCTTGCAGCCATTTCAGTACCCAACTAGATAACTTCATTATCAAAGTATGATTTTTTTCCCCCCTGAATCAATAGCCAGCAAATATTTTTTTTTTTTGAAATCTGGAGTTCCTTGATCAAACCCAGTTTCTACCAATTTTTAATTATTCACAAGAGGTGCCCCCCCCCATTTTTGTTCCTGCTATGCTTAGCAAGAAACACACCTGCTATTTGTCTTTACAAATATTTGTCTTTGTCTTGCTCTGAATTATCACTCATCCTTTTGAATTTCGAATTTCCGATATTGAGCATGTTGACTCACACAGGCAAGTCCCAATGTGCTTTCCATAAGATGGCATGGAGTTTTATATTTTCTGTAAACGCGTCTGAAAGAACAGGATAGGGCTTCTGAGTCAGCCGTGCTGTAAGCAGCCTCATACGCTGCTGCATTTGAAACAACTTATACCGTACAGCCATTTCCTTTTTTGAACAGCCTCCTTTCTCCCTTCTCTCTCCCCCCTCCCGCACCGCCCCTTTAGACGGGGCTGCTTTGCCATTTGCACCCCTGGGCAGCAATTATCCCCTCTCTCAGCTCCTGCCTACCTCTTTTGCACTGTGGGATGCTTATTATTCACAGGATGACAATGCTCCTTTGATCATTGACTAGCAGCCTGAACCATGTGACCCTGAGAGGGGCGGGTCTTCGGTAGTAACATAGCCAGGAGAATAGAGAGTTTCAGCTGCTTGGGTAAGTCTCCTGAAAAACTGCCTTTGTTCTTTGAGATAGAATTCAAACTTTTGCTGCTTCCCCCCCCCGTTTACCAATCTGCTTGCAAGATAGTTTCTGCTAGCCTTTTCCTCCCCTCCTGGCTTCAGGTTGCTCTGCCATTCTGGCTTTGTGCAAGGGAAAGGAAGGGGTGGGCAGGAAGGGTGGGCTGGGTTGGAGCAAGGGAAGAAATCCTTGTGTTTCGTGGGCTGTTTCTGTGACAAAGCCATCGGTGTGGGGTGTAGTGGGGGGCGGGGGGAG
>JANHFM010008661.1:16427-26876 GCA_032468115.1 Grayia smithii
TAATGTATTTTGTTTGGTTTTATATGTTTTACATGTCTTATATGTCTTCTATATGTTTTTATACTATCTATGTTTTATATTGTGAGCTGCCCCAAGTCCTTCAGGAGAAGGGTGGCATAGAAATTTAAATAAAATAAAAATAAATAAATAAATAAATAAATAAATAAATAAATCTAACAGTGAGTGCCAATTTTCATTTTTAATGCCTAAGGGTCCGTAGTGTCGGGCCTGGATTCCATTGGGGCCCGGAAAGTGCTCCGTAGGATCGGAGGCCAGATTCCCCCACAAGGACCGGTGGTTCCCCATTAGCGCATTGCGGATCATAGTGTCGATCTCGCGCTGTTACTTTACATCCCTCTACCTACCACCGAAGCCCCCCACCGCTTACAAACTGTAGTGTCGGTTTGGCGTGTATCTTTGGTTCTCACAGCATAGCAGATCTTAGCCCATCCTCATCCCAGGCCTCTGGGATGCTCTTCCAGGTGTTCCTCTCTCAGGAGCGTCTTGCTGGCATACATGCCATGATACATCAGGTGACATGTCACAGACAGGTCCCCACTGTACTTCTTTCCAAGCTGCTGGGACAAATGATATCGTGCCTAGGCATAGTTCCCTGGTCGACCCTACACTCTCGGGCACTCCAATGGCTCCTGCTACCAAGCAAAGAGCCGGCCTCAGCAACTCCAACTCCAGACTCACAGTGCCCCCATGAGTCCTCAACTCTCTGAGGTGGTGGAAGTCCAGGGCTCTAGAAAAAGGTTGCTTATTCAAAGAATCTGAATGTCTCATCCTGACCACAGATGCAAGTCTTTGTGGTTTGGGAGCCCACCTTCAAGGTCAGATGGCACAGGGCCGTTGGACCCCGGACGATCTGAAACAAGACATCAACTGGCTGGAACTGAGAGCAGCACACCTGGCACTCCGACACTTCCAGACTAGCCTGGCAGGGCAACATGTGCTCCTCTTGATGGACAATGTGACAACCAAAGTACATTTCAACCGTCGGGGGAGATGGACCAAAATCCAGGACACTTATGCACGAAGCAAGAGCTCTCGGCATCTGGTCCGAGATTCACCTGCTTTGTTAGGGCAGAGCACATATCTGGAATGTTGAACAGGCAAGCAGACTGGCTGAGCAGGGAGACAATACACCCTTCGGAATGGCAACTTCATCCCATCACCATTCTATTCCACCAACTAGTCTCCAAGTTTGGTCTTCCCCAGGTCGACCTATTTGCCAGCCCGTCTGACTCGCAGCTCTGTCGATTCTTCTCCAGATTCCCAGCGACAGGGGCCGAAGGCGTCAACGCCCTCAGGGGTCATTGGCTGCCAGGTCTCCTATATGCCTTCCTGCCAATTCCTTTTAAGTCATTCACAAGATCTTGGAGCAGCAGGCAAAAGTCCTTCTGGTGGCACTGTATTGGCCACAACGAGTCTGGTTCGCAGATCTGATGAATCTCTCCATTGCCCCTCCTTGGAGGATTCCACCACACAGGATCTCCCTTCGCCAAGGAGCCATTCTACATCCAGAGTCCAATGGCTCTAATTAGCCATTTGGCATTTGAATGGCAGATCCTGACGAAAGAATGGTTTCCCGACAAGGTCATCGATACCATCATGGCATTTCGGCGCCCATCTACCATTCGCATATACCAGGCTACTTGGACATCGTTTCACACCTGGTGCTCTTCAAACCACATTGACCCTACCTCTGCATCCATTCAACATATTTTAGGACATCTTCAGGAGGGTCTGGACAAGGGTCTGGCTGTTAACACCCTTCGGAGGCAGTTGGCAGCCCTGTCTATGGTTATCTCCTGCGAGGGGGTTGCACTTCTATCCCAGCATCCCCGAGTACGCAGTTTTCTAAAGGGAGCAGTCAACCTTACTTCAACTACAGTTCACAGATTTCCATCCTGGGATCTGAGTCTGGTATTGAGAGCCCTCACTTCTTTGCCATTTGAACCTCTCTGACAGGCTAGTCTCAAACTCATAACCTTTAAAGTCACCTTCCTTATAGCCATCACATCAGCACATCGCATTTCGTAAATGTCTGCATTATCCGTTCAAAAGGACCTCTGCATCTTTCACCCCAACCGAGTCATTCTTCAACTCGATCCCACATTCGTACCAAAGGTCAACAGTTGGTTCCATCGGTCCCAAGAAATAATTTTACTGGATTTTTGTCCTAATTTACATCCAAATGCAAATGGCACTTGCTTGACGTACGCAGGGCTCTGCGCAAATACATCTGCCACACGTCTGACTTCTGCAGGACTAAGGCCCTCTTCATTTCCTACCAACCCAGATCCCTGGGTTCCAAGGTATCTCCTTCCACCATCGGCCACTGGCCCAAGGCCTGTATTTCCTTGGCGTATGACATTCAGAAGCATCCGAGACCGGGCCGCATCACTGCCTATTCTACCAGAAGCGCGGCCACCTCGGTGGCCTGGGCTACCCAGGCATCTATCCTCGAGATCTGCCAAGCCGCTACATGGACCTCTCCTTCTCCATTTATTCGGAATTACAAGATCAATAAATTTGCATCAGCTGAGACGGCATTTGGTCGCACAGTGCTACAGCAAGTCCTTCCGGTTGAGGACACCCTGGCCGACTGGATTTCCCACCCTAGGGATATGTAGCTTGGGTATATCCCATTCCTTGGACTCCCGCTGCAGCGCACTGGAGAAGGGACGTTGGACTTACATGAATGTTCATTCTAAGTGTGCTGCAAGGGAGTGCTAAGTGCGCTGCAACCCCACCCTATTTGTAAGGGCCAAGGTCTGGATCTTTGTGTTTCCCTACAGGTGTGGTATCTCCAGCATCAGGATATTGTTAATAAAGTGGAGCTCAGCCAGAAGGAGGAGTAGTATTTCAACAAAATTAACTCAGTCTCTGGCCAATCAACAGGAGTTATTACCCATTCCTTGGACTCCCTTGCAGCGCACTTAGAACAAACATTCAGGTAAGTCCAACATTCCTTCAGAAATCTTCATAAATAAAAGAAAGAGCCTGGAAACGATAAAAGGAGATTCAATAAATAATATTCATCATGTAAGAATAAGAGTTAAATGCTGTAAATTTAGGATGAAGAATAGTAGGCTTGGCAATAATAGATAGTTAGTTAATGAAAATAAACCAATTATAAAGGGAGGGTGCATAATAAAAGTTTACAGTAATTTCCAAATCTCAAGCAACAATAGTTCCATTCTGTTTCTAACAATTACAGAGAATGCTTCAAGTATTGTATTCTTTTGTGGACACCATTGTTTTAAGAAGCATCCAGTGTGATATTATAAAGTGCCTTCAGCCATGGAAACTTTCATTCAGCCTATCTTACTCTCCTGAGCTGGTGATTTATTTGTATGTGTAAATCAAAGGCAATATAAACTTACCAAAAAATCATAAATCCGTTTATGGGAAAGAGTAGTATAATCTGCTTAAGGCTGAATTAGGTTGGATACATATTTAAATTCAGCCCCACTCTATACTGTCTACATTATTTCAGGTACTGTGTCTGTTCCTTTAGTAATGGTGGGATGGCACTTTTAATATAACCATTTATATAAATAAGATAAATTGCGAACATGTCAAAATCTTATTCCTGATATATGTATTTAAAAACTGATTTTGTAATACAGATTTGTACCAAAAGGTAGCATACACTGATGTCTTTTATGGGCAAATTCAGAATCTAACATATTACTCCACACTTACTTACTGATGATCAGAGGCCAAATAACAATGCAAATTCAAAAATAAGAGTAGGCAAAAAATATGAAATGATATAAAAAAAATTAAGGAATACAGATAGACCTGAACTTCTCATGACCTTTAATGATCGTTCATAGTAATAACAGCCTTGGAAAGGATGTTTTTTGGTCCATAAAGCACTTTCAACTGTCATAAAAGGTTGTATCACCCTGATCATGTAACTATGTTTTAGGAGTTTCCCAATCTGCTCATATTTATGATTGATTGCCACGTGCCTTGTATTCTGTGATCACCATTTGCAATCTTCTCTGCTGGTTTTCCCATAAAGTCAGTGGGGAAGCCGTCAATGAAAGTTACAAGTAGAGGAGACAGAAGGGGTGCCCTGTCCAGCCATATGTGGGAATCCTTCAGCTGGCTCTAGGGCTCAGTAGAATGCAACTTACCTTTACATTTTTATGCAGCTTCTTTTTTACTTTTAATTTGTTTGCAAAAACTTTATTGAGTTTCAGAAGAACTTAAAATACAAAAGAACACAAAAAAATTGGAAGGAATAAAGTGGAGGGGCAGGGAAAAGGAAAATTGGGGATGTAGATAAAAAGGGCAAAAAGCTGTAGAAAAGAGTAACGTCTACTTTCTTTGGTTCAAACACAAGCATTAGATGCAATGACCCTTAGAACTAGAGTAAACCATAACACATGGCACTTCTGTAACCGTAAACAGTTCTGGTACCCAACCAAGTGGAGGCATAGCCTTCCTATACTTTATGCCATTAGCCAACTGGGTGCTATTCTCTTAGTCCTTGCCATTTGAATAATTTTCCAAAGTTCTAAGACTAATGTCTTTTAAGCAATAGCTGTCGATAGCTATTAGTAGCCATAAAAGTTCTAAGAGGAATTAGTTGTCCTTACTCCATGCAATATTGTTCCCTCTTGATCACTCTCTAGTTTGCTAAATTGCATTATACCATGGGTGTCAAACTTGATTGTGTCACATGATGTATTGTGACATCATGACATTTTTTGCCTTTGTGGAGCTGGGGTGGGTGGGCATGGCTTGCTCATGAGACATCTGGCCGCCAATTTGACAGGCCTGCATTATACAGTGTATTTTAACAATACTTAGTGTTTTTCTCATTTCTTTCTTCCAGTCTGATACTTCCATGTGATAAAATCACAATTGTGTGATTGCTATTCACTAGTTGTGACTTTGAGCCACATTTGAATATTTTTTGAATTTTGTTTTGGGTTTTAAAATTATGAGCACAACTTTGCTTCTTTTTACCTTACCCTTGAATATTTTTTTCTCTTAATATTGGGATTCAACATCTATCTAGGGAGCTTTTCACCATGACTACGAATGCCTTCTGATGAGGCAAACCATACACTCAGAATGTTAATATATCTCTTAGTGCACCTGTTAACTGATCTCCCAGACTTGGTACCCAATGTAAAATGATTTGTTATTACTATAAATAGAAGTGTTCACATACTAGCTAGTATCCTAGTCTTGAGCCTAAATATAAAGGTCAACCTGTCTGGATAAGTGTCTGTAAATCAAAAAAGTATTTCATTGGATGTTCATACTAGTTTTGTAGCATTCCTAGATTTTTTTTTTAGTTCTTGTAGTTCGTGTGTATTTTACCAACAATTAACGAATTAACATTTTAAGTCTAATTGGTGTTTATTATCTAAAACATAAAATATTATGAAAATACCTTTGTGTCCAAAACATTTCTCATATTGAAGATTATATCTTCTCAACTGTTGTATCAATTTCAGTATTTCATCCTAAAAAAATTATCAAAATGAAATTACCTACAAAAAAAATCCACTAATATCCTTAAAACATCTGTGGATTTATATAAGGCTAAGGATTTCACTATATATTTCCTGTAAATAGTGCTTCAAGCCATTACAACTTATGTTAAAATTAAAATACTGACTTAAATTAATATCGAATCAATTTGCATTTACTTGAGTTTAGAGTTGCATTGAATGGGGGAAATGGTGTTTGCACTTACGCAAGGTAACATACTAGTACTACCAAATCCAACCCAACACAAAGATGCTTTCTGCCTACAAAAGCAGTGTTGAAAGTGAGTTGATTGTTGTGAGAAGACTGGGAAGTCCCATTCAGTGGTTACTTCCACTTGGACTCTTTTGGATGTAAGCCTTTAACTTCAGATTGATGCTTTTGGATGTATCTTTAGCATGTGCCTTTTTGCATACATAATTCAAGATGTTTGGCCTCTGTGCAAGATCAATCATAACATGAACAAGCTTGTACATCAATACCCTAGGTCTAGGAGATGTCCCTGTTAGAGAAGATGCCATCTCACTTCCAAGTGAAGTGCTAATTATACAACTGAATTTGTTATTTAATGTGGTTTAGAAAGTCTGATTTAAAAGTAAATTTGCTATTGATTAGTGCTATTTACAATTATAGGAAAAGATCATTATTCTGCTATTTAGTTTGCCTGGAGATTAGGCAGTAAGAAGACTTCCTTCTGTTTCAATATGTTCTTCTGGATTGTGACTGTGGGATGCTTTAGTCTGAGAGTTACTGTCATTACCATTAACTCTGAGCCATAAGCCTTCATAATTTGGGGTGCTGCATTTTCCCATTTCATTTGCTTAAGAATGCTTTCACCCAAATTTATTTTTCTTTTTTCCTCCTCTAAAGTTAATGTGCGTCTTATAGTTCGGAATGTCTTATAGTCTGAAAAATATGGTACTTTATTTATTCAGTTGTTTTTGACTGATTTAGCATGGATTCTTACCATATTTGAATGTTATTATACATAGTTCTCAAAGCAGTAACCTAAAGGATGATTTGACATAATCAGCCCAGACTACCTGGGGTATGGCGGACAGCTATTCTGTTTGCTCACCCTTAAATGCACTCTTGATACATTCTAACTATAGCCATTGGGCAGGTCACTTGCCACTTCTACTCTACAGTTGCAGCCTCTTAAGAGAAAGCCAATACATCCCAGGTCTGGGGAAGCTGACATTTTTGGAATAATTTTTTTTCATAGAGAAGCTGCAGCTGCTCTCCAGTATATAGAAGCTTTAACCTGTTAGCTAGTCTGACTGCTTTTTCTAAGTTTAGATAAATTTAGTCTAACCTTAATCATGGAGCCTCCAAACAATGAAGGTTCACTTTCTTCTCTTGGATTGTAATTGTGAAATAAATTAATCTGCGTGTAACTGTTATTAGCATTAGTCCAATGAGCTGTTACTGCATGTGAGAGAAGAGAGAAGACTGTTACAGTTTCCCTACAGTCATGTGATCAAAATTTCATGTCATCCTGTGGTGAGATGGTAGTCTCTAAATTTGATCGATCGATCAATCAATCAATCAATCAATCAACCACATTTGAGTGCTTAACAGCCTGATCAAACTTACTACCATAGTGGACCTTCAGGTTCTCCCAACCCACCTATTTCCTCCACCATCTCTGCTGTTTTGGATGCCCTGAGCTCCACTGATCCTGCCACCAGCACTCTACCCTGACTTTTGTTTGCCCTGCCAGCCTGCTGCCTCCAGCTGACCTTTGCTGTCTTCTTCCTGCTTCTGATGTGGCATGCACAGCCTGGCCCTTCTCAAGACAGCTGCTGGACAGGCCAGATCTTTTTTTCTGAGACCGCATGCATATTGTCCAAATTGTATGTGGCTTTGAGGTGGCAAAGTGAGTGGAATTCTGGGTCAGTGAAGCACAGGACTGGCAGAAGCAGCAGAGTCCACGCTGGCCAAAAGAGCACAGATGGAGGAAGATAGGGGAAAGTTGGAGACGAGGCAGAGAAGGAAGTCCCTTGCCTTATCTAGGCTCAGGAATGGAAGGATCCAGCCAGGAATGGCTTGGATTGGGGTGGGTCATCACCTAACAGGACCACTTCTGCCAATAACATCCTCCCATTGTCCCATGCATTCTCACAAAGTGGGCCTCCTCAGGGTGCCGTCAGCCAGACAATGCCGGCTGGCGGCCCCCAGGAGGAGGGCGTTCTCTGTGGGCACACCGACCCTCTGGGATGGGTTGCCCACTGAGCTCTGGACTGCCCCCGACCTCTGTTCCGTCTGTCGCGAACTAAAGACGTAGCTGTTTCTACAATCTGGCTGATCTGATGAGGGGTCTTAATTTATTTTAATTGGTCAATTCATTTTTAATAGATTTTTAAATTATTTAAAAATGTTTATTGTATATTTTTTAAACTGTTGTGAGCCGCCCCGAGTCCTTTGGGAGAAGGACGGCATATAAATTTAATAAAATAAAATAAATAAATAAATAAACAACCAGTGGGATTCGCTTAACAATGACAGTGGGAACTGCCAGGATTTAACAGTGGAAATTCTGGTCCCAGTTATCATCATAACTTGAGGACTTTTTTAACTTGAGATTTTATGACATCAAAATCATTCATCCGCATAAAAACAAGGCTCTACAAATACAAGTGTGCACAGATTGGCTTATATTTTTAAACCAGACACAAAATATAGATTCTGAAAAGCTTATGTTACTTGTGTAGATCTGTTTCTCCTAACTGTTGCTAATGAGGAATTCTTGGAATGCAATAATACTTATTTGATAAGTAGCTAATGAGTGTTTTGAACATTTTGTGTAATAATAGAGAATTGAAACTCTGAAAATGAACTCTGAATTATTTTAGAAAATACTGATGTTTATAGTTCTTTCCTAGTGTTACAGTAACTGTAGTAATTAGCATTGGCATGTGATAGACAAAACATTCCTTTATATCAGGCAAATTTTACTGTTCTTTTTATCCTGCTGGTATGCAGGATTTGTTGTTGTTGTAAATGGCTTTCTTTGTGCATCAAGAGAAGGAATTTAATATTTCAATTAAAAATGTGAATCATAACCTATTCACTTATTTTCCTTGAATTAGGCAGTATACACTAAAATGCTCTGGAAGCACATGAAAATGGTTGTTTTCAGATTTAAATCATATATAGATATAAAATATTTAGTACTAGTATATAAAGTTCTTTCTATCTCTCAATAAAAAAATCATCTACTTTGAGTAAGCTAAAATTTGATTTACTATTGCTTCTGAAATAGTCTTGTTTTACTTCGTCTTTGGGTTTGGGATATTGAAGAAGATACAAAGTTCCGGTTCTTACTCTTCTGTTGGCCTCAACCATTGTTAATCAATGCTGTAGTAGTGTGTCGTTGATGTTGTCTCTCCATCTTCTTCTGGGCCTGCCTTGTGTTCTTTGACCTTCTCCTTTTTTTGTACATACCTTGTACAGTATGGATTCCCATGACATACTCTCCAGGTAAGCAAACCACTTTATTTGTTGTTTCTGTATGTTGTTTAAGATTGGTTCTATGCCAGTTCTTTCTCTTATGGTCTCACTTCTGATTTTATCTCTTCTGGTCACTCCAGCAGCGTTCCTCAAACATCACTTTTCCATGGTGACTACCTTCTTATGTTTTTTTGTAACATGGCACTGGTTTGTTACAGGGTGGGGATGAATGTGCTTTGCATGAGATGTTTCTTTGTGCTTATCAGTAGGTACTGCCCAGGGGTGAAATTCAAAAATTTTCCCTACCAGTTCTGTGGGGGTGGCTTGGTGGGCGTGGCTATGTGCTCATTTGACCGGGTGGGCATGGCCAATTTAGCAGTCCATTAAACAATACACAACAGCCCCCTTTTCTATTCTTCTTTTTAATACTTCATGAAATTTTTACTCTAGTTTTTTTTTTACTAGGGGGGAGAGGTTAGCAATGCCTGGGGAAGGAAAGGGATGTTTTCCACAGGTCTCATGGCTATATTTAAAGGGCCAGCTAATGTCATTGGTATTGGGAGATTCATTGGTGAGGTGATAGTGACTGGATGTGCGATGTTCACTGGTGCAGTAACTGGAGTTGGTAAATTGATAGGCATGGTGAGTGTAAACGGAGAACTCATTAGGCTGGAGATGTTAACCGTGCTCAAAACATTGGCTGGGCTTCTTATATTCATTGCAGCAGCCACAATGCGAGGAGCTGCTACTTTGGTACTAAGTGACTTTTGCCCCATTTAACAACCTTTCTTGCCACAGTTAAGTACGTTACTGCAGTTGTTATGTTAATAACACAGTTATTAAGTGAATATGTCAGAAGGTTGCAAAAGTTGATCACATGATCGGGACACTGCAACTGTCATAAATATGAACCAGTTGACAAGCATCTGAATTTTGATCATATGACCATGAGGATGCTGCAATCACTATAAGTTGAAAAGCAGTCATTTCAGTGCCATTGTAACTTTGAATGGTCAGTAAATGAACTGTTGTAAATTGAGAACTACCTGTATATGCAGAAGTTAATACTGTTAATTTCAAGGGACTGACTGGATTTGGCTTCCTTCTGAACATGTAATTTCTAGAATAAAATTATTGGCCTCATGAAATGGAAGGTGGGACAGAGGGTGGAAGGAATGGTTGTTAAATCGAGGGTTACCTGTATGAACTTTAACCTCCAGAATTCCCAGCCTTCTTTTTGCTGCAGATCCTATATCCAGTGTCAAGATGAAAAGATGAGACAGCATTTTATTAATAAAAAAATAATTTTGAATTATTCGCTTTATATGATCACAATCTTAAAACTAGAACTACAGATATAAAGATAGAGGCAGATTTCATGTAAGAAAAGCTAGCATATTTGACTCAGCCTTCCATCCTTTCGAGGTAGGTAAACTGAGGACACAAATTGTTGGGGGCAATAAGCTGACT
>JANHFM010008661.1:26976-38644 GCA_032468115.1 Grayia smithii
CATTGGCTTGTGCTTAATTGTAAGCCGCCCTGAGTCTCCGGAGAAGGGCGGGATATAAATAGGATTAAAAAAAAAAAAAAATGGGGCTGCCCTTGAGGTGCACACAGAGGCTCCCACTGATCCAGAATGCGGCCGCGCGGGTGGTGATGGGAGTGTTAAGATTGAAAGATGTTATAACCTGTATTTTGCTCTGGGAAGTCGGGGGAGGGAGGGGTTATGTTTGGAAAAAATTGGTTTGTAAAACTTTTCCATTAACAAAAAAAAATCTTCTGTTTGGTCATTACGGTTAAAAAAAAAACCCGATGGCCAAACTGAACGCACCGAGAAATGTGTTGTTGTTTTTTCAAAAGGTTCATTTTGTTGGTTTGTGTTTTGGTTCTAGGTTTCAGCACTGATTCAGAGGGATCGGGATGGAAAGCCCCCATTCAGCCATGGGCCAAATGAACTTCATACATCTTGTTTTGGCTTTTGTTCTCTTTAACTCCCGGGGGGTGACCGCTTACGGCTTCCGAAATTGCATCCAAGACATGAAGAACCCTTCGTATTTCAAATGCATGCAGCGTTTCCTGAGCAATATCTCCAGTATCATAGGTGACCTCCCTAATAATGCCGAAGTGGTCAACGCATCCCATAACACCATTAAAGTCCTGCCTCATGGAAGCTTCCGTCACCTTCCTCAATTGAAGGTCCTACAGTTGAGCTATAACAAAATGGAGAAAATAGAAGCTGGCGCCTTCGAGAACCTCACGGCCTTGAAGAAGCTCAATCTCTCCTGTAACTGTCTCACAAACCTTTCCGAAGGCATTTTCCTTGGCTTGGGAAACCTCACCCTCCTCCTCCTGCACAATAATCACTTGACTGCGCTTCATCTGAAGGCCTTTAGTCCGTTACGGAGCCTTCTGGATTTGCAGCTCCAGTTCAACAACCTGAAGAGCTTCGATGTCGTGATTCAGAGCGTACAGAAATTAAACCGGCTGAAGTACCTCAACCTTTGCAACAATAATCTGAATTTCCTTCAGTCGGCAGTGGGATTTCCTCCTTCCTTGTATAACCTTAAGCTCTGCAACAATTCCCTTCGTAAAATGGAGGGTTCAGGGCCGAGATTCATGGGGAATGTCACAGTGCTGGATCTTTCTTACAACAAGTTCTCAGATGCCTCTTCTTTTGCGAATGTTAGCCTTCGAAGACTCCAAAGATTAAAGTTGGTGGGCAACAATATCGACATTCTCCAGCTCTTGGATATTTCTCACCTGAAGCCTCGCAGCCTGGATTACTCTGGATTACATTTAGATAAAGCTTCACAACTGACCAAGGTGTGCCAGCGTCTTAGGAAATCCAACCGTCCCTTCAACCTCTATCTGCAGAGTAACAACCTGAAGAACGTGAGTAACCAAACTTTCCTGGCTTGTCCTCCCATCCAGCTTCTAGATCTTTCGAGGAATCGCCTCAGATCGGTGGGCTGCGTGAGGCAAATGTTGAACACCACGGCGCAGAGCCGTTTGAGTAAGCTGTCGGTGGAGCACAATTTGTTGAAATACCTGCGAAATTGCTTTAACACGACTCCCTTTGAAGAGCTGACGGCCATTTCTTTCCGTTTCAACCGCATCCTCTCGATCAGCAGTTGGGCTTTCCACTACGCCCCTAATTTGACCACCCTCCATTTGAACATCAACAGCATCGCCTTCCTGCATGCGAAAGCTCTGAAGGGTTTGAAACAACTCCAAGAGCTGCGTTTGGATAACAACCTTCTGACTGACATCTACAATGACAGCTTCAGTGACCTGAGCAACCTCCAAACACTCAATCTCAGAAACAACCATGTTTCTGTTCTCTTCCCTGGCACCTTCAAGAGTCTTGGGAAGCTGTCGATTTTAGACCTCGGGGGAAACAATATTCACAGGCTGTCCAACGTGTCCTTCGAAGGTCTGGGGAATCTTTCCAAACTCTATCTGGATAACAACAACCTCCAGTACATTTGCCCTGGTTTTTTCCATCCAATCGAGAGGACTCTCCAAGTGCTGGATCTGATGGGGAATAAGATCTACTTTATCAGCAAGAATCAGCTCAAGCAACCGCCCTTTCTGAACCTGCGGAGGGTCTACGACCTCAAACTTCAGTCTCAGAGGCCTCATGGTTTGAAAGTCATTCCTTCCTTGTTCCTCAAGGGCTTGACCTCTTTGCGCAACCTCTACCTGTCGGAGAACAAAATTCTGTCTATCGCCCCGGATGTCTTCGATGACTTAGGACAGCTGGAATATCTAACCTTGTCTGATACCAGCAACGGCATGGGGGATTTTCCCCCCGGCATATTCAAGAACCTTAAGAACTTGACCACTCTTGATCTGGAGAACGCCGGGTTTCGCACGTTGACTCTCGAGGTCTTTGGCAACCTTAGCAATCTGCGCTACCTGTTGTTAGGGAAGAACGAGCTACAGACGTTCAACAGCAGCGTGGCGAAGGCCCTTCCGTCCCTCAACTACCTTGACCTACGCAAGTGCCCTTTGGCTTGTAACTGTGATAATGTCTGGTTCCAGAATTGGCTGATCAATAGTTTGGTGCAAGTGGTCTACCTCTACAATTATTCTTGCAATTCTGGACAGCAGCCCAGTTATGTTTATAGCTTTGATATCCACGTCTGCTTCCAAGATATTGGGCTGTATCTCTTCTCTGCCACTTTCCCAGTTTTGGTGCTCTTGATGCTGCTGCCTTTTCTTTATCACCGCAGCTACTGGCACATAAAATACCACATCTACATCTTGCGTGCTTGGGTCAACGATTACTGGAGGAGAGGCAAAGATGAACATTACAAGTTCGACGCCTTCGTCTCCTACAACTCGGCGGATGAGACTTGGGTGCTAGAAAAATTGGTGCCCAGTTTAGAGAAAGCGGGAGCTCCCACTTTCCGGCTTTGTCTCCATCATCGAGACTTTCAACCCGGGAGATACGTAATAGACAATATAGTAGACAGCATCCACAATAGCCGGCACACGATTTGTATCATCAGCAGGAGGTATCTGCAGAGCGAATGGTGCTCCATGGAGATTCAGCTTGCCAGCTACAGGCTTTTCGATGAACTGAAAGATGTCCTTATTCCCGTGATTTTAGAAGCCATCCCGGAGAGGGAGCTGTCTATCTATCATCGGATGAGGAAAGTGATGCTGAAGAAGACGTACATCGCGTGGTCCCCAGATCCCGAGGCTCAGAGGTTGTTCTGGGCTAAGTTGAGGACGGCTCTGAAGGCCAGTAATTCTGAGGACAAAGAGGACAAAATGGCCGACTGCTTTGATGAAGAAGACACGTCAGATACGAGCTTACTGCAAGCCTGATTCCATTTGAACACGCAGAAGAACGGAGTAGTGGAATACTGAAGAGTTGTAAAGTGGTCTCTTTCCATACACTTTTTTCCTTCATGTGTTTGATAACCATGTTTAGAATATGGCATATTCTATGTGGCATTTTATATGTGGCAAACATATAAAAAATACCTGGTTAGACACAAACTGGATGGATGAGAACATTTTTTTTTTAGTATATGAATTCCATCTTCCATTAACAGTACAAATATCTTTGTGCAATAACAGCAATAGCACTTAGACTTATATACCGCTTTTCAGTGCTTTACAGCCTTCTCTAAGCGGTTTAAAGAGTCAACATATTGCCTCCAACTATCTGGGTCTTCATTTTACCCACCTCGGAAGGATGGAAGGCTGAGTCAACCTTGAGCCTGGTGGGATTTGAACTGCCAAATTGCAGTCAGCTGGCAGTCAGCAGAAGTAGCCTGCAGTATTGCACTCTACTCACTGCGCACCTTTGTTGCATTATGCAGTGTACAAAGACTGTAGCTTTTAATTTTTTTATGTATTCGATAGGTGTCCAGAGCATAAGGCACTAATACATTATTAAGAGTTCTGGTCACAAATCTATATTCTGTTAAATGGATGGGGTTTTTTTTGTTCCTCTCCTTACAACCAACTAGGTTGCAAACAGATTTACTGTTCTGCAACGTGGAAGTCATTCTCGAAATTTAATTTAAAGATGTCTTGTTTCTAGAAAGATAGTGGAGGTTTTTTTTAAAGCACATAATTTGCTATTGATTTTGGTATTGAATCAGCAATGGTTAGATTGTTTTTGTGGTAATTTTATTGAACACTACAATGTAAAAGATAAGAACTAATAGAAACTAAAAGAATAATATATATATATATATATGCCAGATATCAAAAGGGGGTGGGGGAGAACCCAACCCAAAACCCTTCTCTAGGTTCTATAATTAAATGTAAAAGGAAAACGTCTTCCTCTCCTTTCTGAACTGAATAAATACTACAGTATATAAAACAATCCAAGACTTTCTGCTAAATTGGCGACCTCACTTTCTAATCTGCTTTTTCATAAGAATCCATTCTTTGTGCTTTGTCTACCAGCTGAGTCCTCTATATTACACCTCTAATGGAAGTTTATTTTTTAAAACAATGTGCTTAGGGATTAGAGAGCACTTCCATATCAATAGGTTTAATTTGTATGGTACAGGAAGCTACCAAGGGATTCAGGAGTTACTGGCAGATACGCAATGTATCTTTCATAGTACTGCACATAATGAGGCATGCGTGTGCTTGTTTACTTACAGGAATAATACTACTTCTGCTTCATTGGCACTGTACTTTATTTGTATTTATTTAATGTAAAAATAAAAATAAAAGTATAAAAGCAACGAGAACATGCATTTCCCCATATAATCTATTATTAAAATTTAATTTAATTAAATTTATAAAATATAAGATAGGTTTTGAGACTCCCTGGGGCTGGATAACTAGATAAAATGAATTGCATATATAAACAGAATGAGAACTTTATACAGAATTTTACTCTATCCCACATCTCTAATGTTGCAAGTAATTGTCTTAGCCCTTTGTGCGAGCCAGGACTGAAGGTCTATGTTGAAAGAACTTAACTAATTTTAACTAAATATTTTTTTATTCACCCCATCTCCATCCTAGTGGAGTGAGACACAGTAAATCTCTCACTTTATGTCCCAAATAAATAATAAGTTGATAATTACATGTCGTCAATTACTTTTTTTGCTTCCAAATGTCAAATGATGTCAGACTTGCATTATTGAACAGGAAAAGAATGACTCCATATCACTCTTTTGCTGGTCACCATTGGCAGCATAATTGTGTTTTCAAACTTTTTGTGAAGATATATTTGGACTTCTGAAATTGATTATACCCACTGTCCCAGCCTCTGCCTAGTCTAACACCATTGAAAATAACCTCCAAGGCATTAGAATTATTCTGTACATTAGAACTCAAAAGTACCAATGTAAAAGGAAATGTTCATCGTGCCACAACCCTGATGAACTTACATTGTATGCCAGTGAAAATTATTTGTGAGACAGCTCTTCAAATACTGAAAAATCAAATATTTAGTAATGGAATTTGGGCTTTAGTCATTAACAAAGCTCCTTAACAGCAATACATACCTTATATGGATTGATATTTTTATACAAACATTGATAGTGACATCCATGATTGAATGTCACTCTATTTTCTGTACTAGAAAATAATTTTTTCACTTGTATGATTCACATACACAAATTTGACTAAATCCAGCAGATTTATTGTTCTTTAGTTACACCTGAGTATTTTGACTTGCTAGCTTCTTTTTGATGTGCCATTTGTCTTCATAAATGAAATGACTGGTTGCAAATATTTTAAAAGATGACAATTACATATCATCAATTACTTTCTTTGCTTCCAAGGATTTAATAAGGATGCCAGGAATAATATCGTACCTCTTAGTCATAATTTGGTGAAAAATGCCTACAACTGACATTGATAAAAGATAAATTAAAATTATTGCCTATTACTTTACAGTGCTGCCAAACTTCTGGACAAGAATATATTTACTGTCAACACCACAAATCCACTGCTTCCTTCTTCTGCAAGTCTTCATCTGGCTCAGCTTCAGGCACAGCTTACACTACACAGACTAAAATTGGCTCAGACAGCAGTGAACAACAACACAGCAGCTGCAACTGTCCTGAACCAGGTTCTTTCTAAAGTGGCCATGTCTCAGCCACTTTTCAACCAATTAAGACACCCTTCCATGTTTAATACCCTTCCAGGACATGCTGTAGGTCCTGGGGCTACCAATACTAGATTTCCACCTGGTGGAATACATTTTCCAACACAGAACCCACCTCTGGCGGCCCATGGTGGAACTGTGGGTTCAGTAAGTAACCTTCCAAATCAAAATGTCAGTACTGTCATCCTAAACCCTTTTGGGGGTGTAATTTCTCAAACAACTGGACAACAACAAGCTGTATCTATGGGTCTAAATAAAACTAGTGCCTCCTCTACCACAGGTGGATGTTATGATTACAATAAACAGCTTTTCTCATCTGATGCTGCTCCATGCTGTCAACAGAGCTTTGTAACCAGTGGTTCTCATCCAGTCCCAGTGTCATCTGGAAATGGAATGTCTGAAGGCCAACTGGGATTTCAGAAAGAGTTTTATGGAGCTGTGTCTAAAGGCCAGAATTCAACCTGTACACAGTCTTTGACATTTGCTGCTGACTCTCAAAATTCTCATCAGAATCAAAAAGGAAAAATGGTTTCTATAGTACATGAAAGAGATACAAGCAATCAATGGGAAAATATTTCTACTTTCTCTAGTCAAAATAAAACTGACATTATGCCCAATGCCAACGTGTGGCCATCAACAAATGTCCCATACGAAGTAGGGAGTGATCTCTATAACCCTGAAGAACCAACACCAGATACAAAATTTAGCACTGGTACTCCACGTTTTTTCAGCAGAACTAAAAATGGTAAACAAAATTACAGTAACACACAAACAAGACAGAAACAGGAACCTGTTACTTCTGGATTGCCAATGAGGCCTCTTCACTCCCATGAATTAAACGACTTTCATAGTATTGCACCTCTTAGCTTCCCACACATTTGTACATTATGCAGTAAGAAGGTATTTGACCTTAAGGTAAGTTTGCTTCAGATTTGGACCGTGTTAGTAAATTGTCTCTTTCCAGATAGTGTTTCATTGCATACGAACTATCATACCTGGGTTGCTTTATCAATAGAATCACTGCATCATATTTTTCTGACAGGATATATGTATCTTTAATGTTAAAAATGATAAAATAAGTTTATATCTAAAATCACAGGGTTTGCTGCTCTTTATCTTTCCATGGTACTATTGTAATTATTATAGTTAATAATTTCTGATACATGCAATTGCGTTTGATGTCTTACTAACATTTGTAAATGAAACGATGAAATGTCATTAGAATTTCCTAGAGAATTTTAATTTGGGTAGAATAACTACCACCAGATTAAATTTGTTGTACATCATTGATATGTAACATTAATATCCATCCAAATGATAAAGATTTGACCATTTTACATTGGTAATTGTCACAATTCTGTGCAAACACTCAAATTTATATTCCTCCCAAAATCACAAATCCCACTCCATAAAGACTGGATTCTAGAACATGTGCAGTTTTGTTCACATATGTCCAGTGACATTTCTCTAGATGGGATTAACATAAATTGAAATTGTTTTCTTATCCATAGCAACACCACCCAATTGTACAGAGTAATGGGCTAGAATAATTTATGTACCTACTTGACTAAATGAATGATTTAAGGTCTTCATTTTGGCTACTCTATTTTTCAAAATATAACATCTTTTCTTTTATTATAATGATGAATGGTACAATTTTTTTTCATAAAAATGACAAGTACTATGGATATAGCACATAAGATGTATCTTTTCTGGTATTTAATTCTATCTTTCTTGTTCTTTTAATTGAGGACTGGGATCAGCACATTAAAGGAAACCTTCATATTCAGAATTGCTTGACTTTCTCAGAGAAGTGAGTAGTTGAGATATATATCAATGCTTCTAATTATTTCACAGTCATCTTTAGTCTCTTATATTTGTATGCAGTGTATTAATATATACAGTATATTCACACGTACACTTACTCTTGCTCAGAAAACTATAAGAAACAGAATTATTTTCAAAAGAAAAAAAAATCATTGTTACTGAAAATCCATGACAAATGTAATATTAAGATGTAGCTTTGAAAGTGAGCTTTCTACTTACCTAAACTGGGCTCCATACCAATGGATGATCTCCCCTAATCGTTTTGTGTAGATGTTAAACAGGAGAGATGAAAGGGCTGAATTTGGAGGCAGTCCACTTTGAAAGCTCCTAGGGCAGTGTTGGGAACCTTTTTGGCACCAACTGCTGAAATGGAGAGAGAGCGTGTGTGAGGGGGAGCTCCCGAAACCAGAAGAGCAGCTCCCTGGCATGCATGTACACTCAGGGAAGCTGAGCTTCTGGTTTCTGGCATATGCATGCACACCAGTCACCTGATCTTCCAGTTTCTGACATGCATGTGCACGCGAAGACGAGCTGGCCAGCACGTACATACCAGAAGCTCAGCTTCCCAATGCGTGCATGCACGCCAGGGAGCTGCTCTTCTGGTTTCCAGCACTCCTGTGTGCGTGAACACCAGAAGAGCAATGGGCAATGGCTGGTGTTCCTGGAGAGATGGCTCTGCGTGCCACTTCCGGCACGTGTGCCATAGATTCACCCTCATGGCCCTAAGGCATGACTTGTCTTTCCCTACCCACCCTGTCTGGAATGACTGCAGAGGAAGGAGAACCACTACATCACATTGCCTCTCACTCCCAAACCTTAAGTTGCTCCATGATACCATATTCAATGATATTGAAAGCCAGGGAGGGCCAGAATTGCTATATCACCTCCATCCCAAGCCTTCCAAAAGTCATCAACAAGCACAACCAATGCTATTTCCATTCTGTGCCCTGGCCTGAACCCAGATTGAAAAGATTTTAGATAATCTGCCTCATCCAGGACCCATGGTAGTTGTGTACCAACCTTCTCAGTAACCTTCCCTAAAAAGGAAATGTTGAAGACTGAGTGAAAGTTGTTTAACACTGTTGAGTCTAAACATGGCCTCTTGAGAAAGGGGCACAACATTGCCTCCTTCAAAGAGTCACTTTTGATGGTGATACGGGCAGCAAATTTAATAAATAAATAAAGCACCTCTTCTTAAAAAGAGGCATTGATCATTGCTTGGACCCAACAACATACTACCTCCTGGGTAGCCTTTATCAATTAAGAGGGCATGGGCAACTAGTTTGAACTCCTCCTAGATAACAAGATTCGGATGTAACCCTGTCATGTCCAAAAGATTTGCCCAGCCAGAGCCCAACTCCAAGGGAAGTTGAGCAACTTTATCTGACATGTTTAGAATATTCCTCACAGCAACTCTCCAAGGGTTTTACCCAGCCCCTTCTTACCTAGGAAGAACCTGGCCACCCAAAACAGGACTGCTGGCTGGTAGTTGCAGGTGCGATGAGAGTAGAGAACTAGTTACACTAAATTGCTTTTATTGCCACAAGTTAAGTCCTAATGTAGGGTATTTCCTGTGCTCAGTCAGTCCCATTCTTTGTCTTTCTCCAATAGTGCTTGAGGTGTCTCATGTCACTTCTGTCAGACCTGGAAGCCATCTTTCACATTTGGGCCTTTAGGCCTGCCACATCTTTTTCTGTGGGAAAATGGGAGGGGGGAATTGCATGGAGAGTAGATGATATGTAGTCAAAATAACATTTCTTTCTCAGAGAGTCAAGGACACATTGCCCTGGCACCTGGAGTTGGATGACTGAGAGGTGTCTTCAGTTTGGATAGTGGATGATTGGACCATGTGATGGACATGAGGGTGCTAGGCAGGAACTTGAACTTTCATTTGGGTGGGAAAAACCTGGAAACTTTCAGATTTGGGTTTTCCCAGATGTGCCAATATGACATCTTCAATAAAAGGGAACTTTGAGGAAACTCAGGCCTTGGAGTCTTTAGTTGGGGGTGTTACTTGGAACCCTGACAACTTCATTTCTTGGAACTACTTTGTAAAACATGGTGCTCTATGAGATCCATGTAGACAGAGAGTCTGGTTCATGTCCCCCTCATCTGCTTATTCCAAGCTGTGACCAGGCCTCTGCTGAGCTTTTGACCAGAGTTTCAGGAAGAACCTCACATTCCCTTGCCTGGGTAGGCAAGTTGAATAGACTCCACTTGCCTGAGATAGGAGGTGGATGTGGTGAATTCTAAGGCAAAGAGAGTGTGGTCCTTCTATGACAAAGGACTGACATTAATGTCCCACAAAACCAGATCATAACACTACTATCAAGGCAAACACATGATCTAATGAGTGACACCTCCCATGTGAATAGGACCATGGATAGGTTGGACCAGGTCCATGTCTCCCATCGTGACCATGAACATCTGCACTATCTCAGATCCCGCCCCAGAGCAGCAGATTGAAATACCCCCATACTATAAGCCTAAGGAACTAAACTGGCAGCCCAGACACAGAATCCAAGAGTGTAGACAGGCATGCTGCTATACTGCACGGTGGAAGATAAACGAGTAGCAAACTATACTGCTCCCTATCGCCCAACCTCTTATATCCAGTGATGTTGGGAGCAGGACAGATTGCAGATACTCTACTACAGATATTTCTGTGAACAGTCTAACTACGCTGTTCTTAACAAAAGCAGAAGAAATGTTCACTGAATTCTCTTGTATCTGAATTCAGTTTATGCTTCAGTTTTATCTATATTTTAATTATAACTCTAACCATTTATTTTGTATTTTCCAGCTGTTTTCCATGGTTATTTATTGCTTGAAAATTTTTTAAAGATTCCAAGAATAGCCAGTAGTACTAACCTAATGTTAAGTTTGATGTTTAGAATAATTTCATAATTTCTGTTACTGGTGTGGTATTATTGTATTTCTTCAGTACAACATATGTGGTAATTAAGCTCATTAAGATCTGACCCATGTATTCTTATTCTACATCTGAATTTCAATTTTTGTTTCTTTTTTTAGCACTGACATTCATTGTATGTTGCATTCAGCAGCAGAAGGAGTATTGCATTCTTCCTCCCCAAATAATAAAAGTGTGTTCAATCTGTCTGGTACTGAAGGTAAATCATTCAAGTAACACACACACACACACACACACACATATATACACACACACATGCAAGTCTTGGCGTATTTGGGTTTTTTCCCGTGTAAGATTGGAAGTATCTTGGCGACGTTTCAACAAGGTCCCATTCGTCATCTTCAGGCTGGTGCCTTTGGCTTTGTGCTTGTGAGAGCAAAGCGTGATCGGAGCTGTCATCTCTCTATAAATACTGGTGGGGAGGTGTGGAGTGCTGGCTTTGTTGCCGTAAGCAAATTGGTTGGCTTTGTTTTTACACCCTGATTGGTTGATGGAGTTGATGTTTATTTTATTTTATTTTATTTTAATTTAATTCAATTTCTATGCCGCCCTTCTCCTGAAGGACTCAGGGCGGCTTATAATAAACATGAATAAAAACAAAGGTATACGAAAAACATTTACAGATATAGACAGACAACAAAGACATTACAATTAAAAGGGGCAATAAAAATTTATAATTTAGTCGGCTGGTTTGTGACATCCTGTGTGGGTGTGGTCCTAGCTGTGTGTCCATTATTCTATTGAGCCTGGGGACCACCAGTCAGGAAAGGGTTACAGATCCCAATGTAACCACTGGACCGAGTCTGCCTATAAAAACTCCTCCCC
>JANHFM010008664.1:8859-20371 GCA_032468115.1 Grayia smithii
AGAATTCCCCAGCCAGCAGAGCTGACTGGCGAATTCTGGAAGTTGAAGTCCACACATCTTCCAGCGGCCAAGGTTGAGAAACACTGCCCAAAAGTATTACATATACTTTATTGTAAGGTTACATTAAGAGAAACATGCAAGTCTGAACATACATTTCCCTTTGTCAACCACGTGACCAGGCCATTTGGCCTAGGATTCCCTCTTGGGCCGGCTGGGACAGAGGAAGGGGCTGAGTGGGCCAATTTAACTCAGCTACAGCCCGTTTTGCCTTTTCATCTCTGATGTAAATGTGATCCTGGCTTGCTGCTTGTTTAAAATAATATTAAGCCAATATTAAACCAACATGGATTTATGTGTGAATAAATGTTGAAAAACTTAATTTAAATTTTTTTTAACCTAACTTGAAAGTGAACAGGGGAAAGGTGGATAAAGGAGAAATGCTTTGGACTGCCTCTCATTTTAGCTTCATATGATAAACAGCAATTATAATGTTAATATAGCCTTCCAAGTTGCATTATATTTTTTCACATTATATTGTTCCCCAGTCAGCATAGCCCTTGGGAAGTTGGTAAAATGTTATTATACCTTCTTTAAAATTTGTTTTTAAAAATGTAATAGATAGTGATCTTACTATTCTCCTTGGGAGTGGGGCCAGCAGCCAGGAAAGGGTTCTCATCTGATGTCCTAAGACTGGGTCTGCCAGTTGGTAAGCTCTTCCTCTTCCTCTTGCTTCCAGCTTTCAGACACAGTCCGACCTGTTAGGAAGTCTTTTGCTGAGCTGCCTAAATTTCCTGATTATTGGCCTTTCTACTCCTTATCTGGCAAAAATTTCCAACTTGAGGTTTTTTTTTATCCCTATTCAGCTGAAGGCTACATTGCCAAGGATTTCTGAAGGGCTCCCAGTCTGCTGCAGAAACAGAAACTTATTTGTCCAAATTCTCCTAAATCTATTTTATCTGTATGATGTTTAATAGTATACCTGCAAATTGTATAAATATTATAAGCTTTATATTTCAGTAATTTGAAATTCATTTAATTGTACAAAGTTTATACATAGTTTTGTATTATTAGCTTGGATAAGGGAATTAGTTTTAAAAGAAGTATTATGTTCAGTATGATAGTTCTCTGGTATCTTGCATGAACATGTGATCTTAGACACATATAAGGAAAAATAATTTATATGTATTTCTAAGTTGGGAAAGATAAAAATCTTAAACTTAGCATGTCATCTATTAGATCATGTTAATAAACAGAAACCCCACAATTTCTTTGAATATTGCCCAAGTTTTCCATCCAGCTATCTGCTGACAGCCTGTACTTGCATTTTAAAATTATGTCTTAGCAGATACATGATTGTATTGGAATAATTTCTCATGTAGAGAAAGAGTCCTGTGCTTCAAGTTGTGACTTGTATGCAGTCCTTTTTTTATATAACTCTTTAATTCTCAAAACAAACTAATAGAATCTAGGCTGAACGAAGTATGGAAATGAAGACAATTTTATACTTTTTAAATGCTTGCAAAGGAACTGTTGCCTTTTATCCTTGACAACCTCAGAAATGCCAAAAAGATTCAATAACTACTGCAACAGTGAAATGGCAACCATTATCCCTCTTCAACTATGCTTGCCACTTTTCAAAATGTTTAAGCTTTTAGGAAATGCTTTTAAATGCTTAGTTACATACAAAACATTCTTTTTAAGGTTTAACAACCTGTCTACCAGTCAACTAGAAATTCAAGCAAATAACCTATTATGTGGCAAATAACTTTCATTCCATTTTTTGTGCCAGCTGCAGACCTGCTCCTATGCAAAAATAAGCTATTTACAAACTATTAACAAACTAATGCAATTTACTAGTTAGTAATCAGTTGGGGATAATTATTCCATACCATCAAGTAAACTTTTATTCTATTAGCTTGAATAGTGTTAGCATATTGGACCAGCATGGCCACTATTGAGAGAAAGCTGTGGGAGACATTGTATTACAAAATAATCCTCCTCCTCCTCCTCCTCCCCCCCATATGATGATGCATTTTTTAAAAGCTACTTTTTTGAGAAGTAGCTTAAACGTTAAATAAAGAATTGACTGCCTTCAGGTATCAATAATCTTACCTGCAGTCTGAAGAATGGGGTAGCTTCTTAATGTGAAAAGAAGCTGAAGCTGTTAGACATGACTTTTTGCTGAATGTGGACAATATATGATGAATCATATGAGCAAGCTTACATAGGTCTTTTATTTTGTACTGTGTTTGAGTTGCTGATTAGAACCTATATATTTTTATAATAAGATGCTGGATTTTTATTTTCTCATACCAACTTATCATACCAACATAGCAAGCCAACAGAAACTTTAATAAAAAGCAGTCTGTATCTATATGTTGTTGAGTTCTTGGAGCTTCTTTCTTACCTACCTGAATTTCCAAGCAATCGTGCATATTGATAGTAAATAGCTGTGATATTAATATATTAATATTTTTAAAAGTATAGTAGACTTAATCTTACTCTGAATCATTTAATATCCCAAAGCAGCTTTGTTAGGATTTCTTAGACCTACTGCAACAAAATTCTGTTGTCATAAAAAAAAATACTTTGCATGTTACATTTCTATTCTGACATTCTTCCAAGATTCCAACGTCATCTATACAATCCTTCCTCCCTCATTAGCATGTTATTGTTGTACCAATTTATGACATACGTTTAAACTATTTAGATGTTTAGGCTGTAGTTTCCCAGTGGCTGAATAGCTTCAGTTTTTCTTCATCCAAGCAGCACCTGGGAACTGTTGACTGTAATCTTAGGAGCTTGAGAGATCCTGGTTTAAATTTCTTTTTTAAAATCTCTTTTTTATTATGACTAAGTACAGATAGGTGACTTGAACCCCCATTGAGTCCTTTTCTTTGTTTATCATGAAGTTTAATAAAGAGCCTCTCAGAACTGGAAACCTTGTCTGTTATTTTGTGATTTCAAATTGGCCTGAAAAAGTTGTTGGCTTAAAATAGCTTTTGGAACTTTTGGGTGGTTTTCTAGGAAACTCTTAATTCTGGGCTGAAATGAAATAATCTATGAAAAATTAGTGGCTACAGTTTCCTATGATGAAGGTTCCAGAACTCAAACTAAGTTTATTTCTACGAACTCATTTGCATTGATTTGCTTTGAAGGGAGGTGTGCTCTCCATTGTCCCTTTGGTGGGCTGAGTTTTCCTTGCCTTTTTCTCATGACATCCTAATTTTTATTAGCACTGCTTACTCTACTCTTAGATAAATGCTTCATTGTAGTACTGATCACAACAAACAGCAATTGTGCTGCATTCTTAGAATGAATGTCTACTGTGTTCTCTCAGTAGTATGGGTAAAAAGGGGACACTTTATAGTTTGTAAAAGCAAGTCCCGTGTTCCTGTACGTTGCCTCAAGACCAGGCATGGGTATCACTCTTCTCTTATAGCTATATAGACTAAGTGTAAATTGAAGAAACACCTCCCAGTTTCAATTCAGTCTGTAGCTCTGGATAGACATGGTAGAGTAAGCTCTGCCAAAAACAGCTTTTGATTCAGCAGTAAATTGGAAGTGCAAGGAAGAGAGAACAGAAGGAAGATACTGCGTGAAGAGCACTAGGCTTGAGCCCGCTGTTGGTTTGGAAAGGATTGCAGGAAAGTGGAAGCCAGAAAAGGCTCCACTAACTGCGACAGCCATTTTGGGGGCCTGTGTAAAGAATTGGAAGGCATTGCTGGAAGGAAAGCAGAGCACGCTACTCCAAAAGGCCATTAGTGAATATTACCGGCTGGTAGCACTCAGGAGAGCCCTATGTCTCAGCTGCCTGCCCAAGTGGGAGTGCAGTTCAGAGTTGTTGCCGGCCCAGACCACATGGAGGTTTATCAGCTGCCTGCCTAATTGGGAGGTAGCCCGGGACCTCCAGCATTGCCTATATACAGAACTGTGAAGGCTCATCGGTTGCCTGCCCAATAGGGAGGTAGACTGGGACCTACAACTATTGCAACAGAGACAGACCTAAGGCTTTTGGCTGTCTGCTTTGTTGGGAGGTAGACCAGTACCTCCAAAGTACAGCAGCCTTCTGAACTTGCTGAGTGTGAACAGTGATCTGGAGTGGTGAGATAACTGAGGCCATTGGAACCATTTTTCTTTTGGGGCTTTTCCTGGCAGGAAGCTTTTTTTTAAAAAAGAGAGAGAGCTGACTAGTAATCAGGTATTACACAGTGTCTGCAGTTTTTTCACGTGACCACAGAGAAGACATTGTGGAGAGCCCTAGGCTTGAGCCCACTGTTATTGGAGGCTTGGTATGGAGGAAAGTGGAGGCCAGAAAATGCTTCACTAACTGCGGCAACCATTTTGGAGGCCTGGGTGAAGAGCCACTGGGAAGAAGTTTACAATGTGAAGAGCCCTAGGCTTGAGCTGTTGTTATTGGATGCTTGGTATGCAGGAAAGTGGAGGCCAGAAAAGGCTCCACTAGCTGCAACAGTCATTTTCAGGGGCCTGCATGAAGAGCCAATGGCTCGAGCCTGCTACCCTGTGACGAGGGGCTCAGGCGAGCAGAGCTAGCAGTTGCAGCTCCAAGCATGGATCCTCTAGATCTAAGAGTAGGGCCAGGGGAGCAGCAGCCACAGCAAGATCCAAGTCTGTCCCCCAAAAGAAGCCTTCTAAAGCCCTGGAGAAGGCTGAGCAAAGGCTTCAAAGAGCCTCAGAGAAGCAGGTGGAAAAAGGGGCTAAAGCAGCAGAGAAAAGGAAGCACTTAAGCCCCCTTGTAGAAAATGAGGCTAGGGCTGGCCCTGTTTTCAGCCAGATATCAGAGTCTGATAATCTCAGCACTGCAGGAGACTTGATTATGCAGGAGGAGTGGGGTTCAGTCACTATTCCAGATCCTGGGCCATCTACAAGTGGCATTTGGCCTCCTCAGGAGAGGTGAGTGGCATCAACCCAAGGCTACCTTCATTTCCACGGTGGTGGGGCTCCGCCCACTGGGGGAAGGTGACTTAGAAGTGCATCCTTTCATCCAACAATGGATTTCTGAGGCATTTAAGAGAAGGTTTGAAGCTGGCAGACAGCATTTCCTCCAAACAGCAGCAATGGCATTGGAAATGCCAGTGCAGGAGAGTTCACCTCAGCATCCAAGGGAGTTGCCAAGTTACCACTTCCAGTTCTCTGGACTCTTTCTTGAGGAGTAAAGATTCGGTTTCGGAGGAAGAAGGCCTGATTGATGAGGAATTACCAGAAGATGAGGGTATGATGTCTGAACAACCTTCAAAGGGTTGCTCAGGCCTCATTTGTTTAAGGCGCTGTTTTTTAAGGATAAGAATTCAACCTGGCTGGGGACGAACTTGTCAAAGCCTGAGACTTCTCTGGAGCCTTCGGATCCCTCTGATCTCCTGTTTTCAGAGCCCATGACTGAAACGGAGGCCATTCCAGCACCAAGATTATTTATGGACGTAATTCAGAGGCAGTGGGTTTTTCCAGGGGCTTATTCCAATCCCACGTCCTTTGACAAAAAATTCTACGATATCAATCTGGATCTCACTGAGCTTCTACAGATTCTGAAGGTAGATGAGTCAGTGATGGTGCTGACATCGGCTGCTCTCTCTGATGTGGAGGAAAAGCACTAGCAGGCAGACCCTAAGACGAGGTTGAAGTTGGCTTCAGAGCCCTTTAAAGGGGGCAAGCTATTATTTATGGTACGTCCCTGGATCCAGTTTTGGTGGAATCTAGGGACAAGGGGAGAGGATTGCCACCGATCTCCAGGAGGTTTCATCGTCGACCCTTCCTTTCTGTAAGCCTTATATTTTGCAGGGTCACTCTGTTTTCACTGACAACAGAGGGGTTATGCACCCAGACAGTATAACCATCTGGGCAGGGGTTTGTGGATAAGACCAAATTGCAGCCCCAGAACAGGTGACTCTTTTGAGGAGCGGGCAGCCACCCTTTTTGTTGCTCTCGATAACACCAGGGCCATGGCTCCCATTGGTGGCCAACTAGGTCTATTTGCTCACTAATGGGAAGAAACGGATACGAATGCTTGGGTCAGAGAAACCATAAGTTCAGGGCTATCCCTAGAATTTACCTTGGTCCACTCCCCCCAAAGTTTTTATCAGTTGTCCCGTCTCCAGAGACGTGTACAAAGGGAAGAGCATGGAAGCTGCCATCCAGCAGCTGCTAGATATACAGGTGGTGGAAGGGGTCCCTGTCGATCAGGTAGGACAAGATCATTATTTCATGCTATTTGTGATTCAGAAAGCCTCGGGGAGGGGGATTGAGACCAATTGTCAATCTCAAAGGTCACAACAAATATTTATGGTATCGGAGGTTCAAGATGCATTCTCTACAATCAATTTTGGAGAATGTCAGAGAAGGAGATTCTTGACCTCCATCACCTCACAGAGGCATATCTTTGTGTACTGATTTCACCTCTAGACAGAAAATACCTGAGGTTCAGTTACAACGGCAGACACCTGCAGTACAGAGCCTGGCCATTTGGATTGGCATCAGCACCCAGGGTGTTCACCAAACTATTGGCAGCACTAGGAGCCTTTCTCAAGCTCTTGCAGAGCCATGGCTTTTCCATCAATGTGGAAAAGAGCCACCTCAAACTGGCTACTTGCCTTTTACACCTAGAAGCAACAATTGATACCTTATCAGGGCAGGTGTTTCTGTTGCCAGCTGGCCTGGAGAGCATCAGGACATTAGCAAGGCAGATCAGCTTGGAAAAGAGAGCCCCCTTGCCTTGCTGTCCACACTGCTCAGTAAGATGATATCGTGTATAAGAATGGTTCCTTGGGCTAGGTTCCATGCCAGGCAATTACAGTGGTTCCTGCTCCCTTTTCAGAGAAAAGGCAAGGACACATTACCGGGGAAGGTTAGGATTCCGAGGGTGGTCTTGAGGTCAATCCTCTGGTGGACTTCAGATTGTAGGAACAAGGGTTGTGTGTACAGGGATCAGAAGCATCTGACTATCAACAGACACCAGTCTGGCGGTCTGGGGAGCCCATTTCCAGAATTTGGTGGCCCAAGGGAAGTGGACACAGATTTACACTAAAAGTTCACTTGGCTTGAGCTGAAGGCAGCTTGCCTGGCCCTGAGAGTATTCAAGGAGCAGATTGCTGAATGGCATGTTCTCACCAACAATGTGGTGGCTAAGGCGCACATCAACAAGCAAGGGGCACACACTCCAAGGTGTGCATGAAGGAAGCAGAGTGACTTTGGCGCTGGGCGGAGAATAACAGGCTTTCCATAAGGGCCGAGCACATCTCAGGGGTGAAGAATGTATGGGCAGGCTGACTGAACTGGCCACCATTGACCTTCGGAGTGGCTTCCTTTTGCCTTCCTATCCCTGGCCTTGATTCCACAGGTGCTCAGGAGGATGTTAGCTGAGAGGACGGAGGTGATACTGATAGCACCACACTGGCCCAGACATCCATGGTTTGCGGATCTGGTCAGCCTATCAATTACCAGGCCGTGGAAGATTCTTCCAGACAGTTTCCCTCAGCCAGGGGCCCATATCTCATTCAGCACCACAGTGGCTCCACTTGACCACATGGCACTTGAATGGAGACTTCTAATGGAGCAAAATTTCTCCTCCGGCATCATACACACCATTCAGGATGCCAGACGTTTCTCTACTACTCGGATCTATAACGCTATGTGAGGGGAGTTTTTGTAGGCGGGGTACTGGACGTAACTTGGAGCCCAACACAGTATCAGTTCCTCAATTGCTGGACTTCCTTCAGGAAGGCCTGGATAAGGGGTTGCTCTGACCATCCTTCAGAGGCAGGTAGTGGCCTTAGCATCGATTTTATCCTGTGGGAATCTGGAATCCATAGTGCACCACCCAGAGGTGTGGAGATTCCTTAAGGGAGCCACCAATTTAAGACCACCGGTGGTTCATAAATACCCCACCTGGGTTCTCTCCAAGATGCTGCAGGCCCTCATCAGCGCACCCTTTGAACCCCTAAGAACTATACACCTAAAGTTTCTCACTTACAAGGTGGTGTTTTTAGTGGCCATAACATTGGCCAGGAGGATATCGGAGTGGGCCACTCTTTCCCTAAGGGAGGATTTATGCATCTTCCACGCTGATAGAGTAGTATTAAGACTGGGCCCAGCCTTTATGCCCAAGGTCAACTCTGTTTCATAGAGCTCAGGAGTTGATTTTGCTGGATTTTGGTCCCAATTCATCTCACTCTAGAGGAAGGGATTGGCACATGTTAGATGTGACGAGGGCCTTACATATCTATCTAAAACGGACACAGACATTCAGGAAGTCTGAGGCACTTTTTCTATCATTCCAACTGGCTACAATAGGAAAGAAAGTTACGGCGTCTACAGTAGGCAAGTGGCTTTGGGTGACCATTGCCAAGGCATATGACTTGCAGGCCTTTCTGAGACCCAGGGCGTTCACAGCACATTATACCTGGAGTTCTGCCACAACGACAGCCTGGGTGACAGAGGCTTCGGTGGAGGACATTTGTTGTGCGGCGACTTGGTCTTCGCCATCATCTTTCATTCGGCACTATCAACTGAATTTGTTCACCTCGGCTGAGGCAGCTTTTGGCAGGAGAGTTCTTCAGCAAGTACTGGGAACAATCGGTGAGCAGGACCAGATAGGTACCCTCCCGTGAGGACAGCCAGCTTTGGTATGTCCCATGCCTATAGTCTCAAGGCACCGTACAGGAAAAGGGGGCGTTGGTCCTACCTGATATGCCCATTTTCTGTCGGTGCTGAGAGGCTCCAGCCCCATCCTAAGTAGGGTCTGGTCCGGGTGTACACTTGGGGTGTCCTTACAGGTAGTGTTTAATGAGACATCGCTGTAACAGGGGAGGCGTTAGCAGAGGGCATTTCTTCAGTTTACACTCATCTATAGAGCTATAAGAGAAGTGTGATACCCATGCCTGGAGTCTCTCAGCACCAACAGAAAATGGGCGTATCAGGTAGGCCCCCTTCTCTGTCTTTTGGGGATTTTTTTCATCTTTTTTGTTTGTTTGTCTGCAGTTACCAGAATGTTACCTGCTAGCAATATTTAATACATTGCATTTCTGTACATAAAATGTGTGACAACTGGAAATGAAATCTCTTTAATTTGGAGCATTGCTTCAATGGCACACAGTGAACATCTGCGTTGTAGAGGAAATTGTTTTGTTTTTCAGGAACCTCTTTCATCAACAGAATCACCCAAATATATTTATACCTGGACTTTTCCTAACAAATAGTACGTGAGATATTTCTTGTCCTAATTCAATTTTGTTTCTTTAGGAAAGGGAAAATGAAAATTTACGGCCAAAAAAAAAATAAATCTAAAAGGAAAAGTCTCTTGCTTTTTGTGAAGCTAAAAAGAGGTGTTCTCTGAGAATCTGTTGTTTCATAAAGTTAGTAATATAATTAATGAATTAATGCTCAACTTAACTAACTTAAAAGTTTAATTTAATTTTGTTTTCAGATGATTCTTCACTAGCATGTTTTATTTCCATTCAATTCTCTCTTTATAAATGAAATATAATCCAGGACTAAAATCAGGTCAACCTTCACTAGCAAGTTTTTCTCAGAAATCCCATCTTATTACTAATAGCTAAAGAATGCATTTTTGGGGTTAGCAAAAATGGTTTTATTCTTGTTTGCTTCAAGTATTCCACTTCAGATGTATAAAACAATATGTTAGGGACAGAACTACAGTTGTTTGACAGGGGTTTTTATTGCCTATGGTTTTAACAATATGCAACATAATTGGTTTTTCCACTTAAATTTAAGTGATTAGAAGAAGACATTATGGGGAAGTCTTTGAGTTCAGTTTAGCACTGAAAAACAAGATTGTAAGGCATGTATGTTTACAGGCACTCTGTTATTTTCAGATTACATATAATTTATTTCTGGCTGGGGGGGTTGGATTTTTAATTAAACAGATTTTGTAAGGCTGAATTTTGCTCATCTGTCTCTGCTATAAGGCAGATAACCCAATCATTTCATTATTAAAGGTAATGATGAAATAATATGTATGTAATGTGAAAACACAGTATAATGAAAGTGTCAAATTCTATTCTCCTCTCTTTATGCTGTCTGTTACTGTGTTCCACTTGAATGGTTAATATAGCAGGATCTTATCTTTTTTAAGGAGTGACCCTGGATTTGTGTTTCTAACATGCCCCAGATAGCTTACTGCTTTGAATGTATTTCCCCTCTGATTTTGGAAAATGGCACAGGGGAAGGTAAAAACATTAGGAAAGCTAAAACCATCTAGTTGTAGAAGCTATTTTTGTTGCACATTCTTTTGTATAGTAGCTCTGCAGGGATTGTGAGCTGTTAATAGCAATGTGTCATAATAGCATATCCCTTTCTTTTATTATTTGAAATTCAGTCTGCAGTAAATTTGGAGACTGGAAATACATTATAGACTAAAAGTCAGCCTTCCCTAATTTACTGCTAAAGATAATAAGAACTGAAACTGCATCATCTGGAAGGCATCAGGTTGAAAAAGGTTAGCCTTAGATGCTGAAACACTACAATTCCCTCCCTGCTTTGTTCTCTCTCAGTATTGACAGCAACTTGAATAAAATAAATGTTAAACTTTTACTTTCAGTTTGCTGATCTAACTACTTCCAGAAGTTTCACTTTTTGCTTTCCTAACAATCTGCAATTGACGGACAAGTTTGCAAAACTTCCTTATTATTGAATCCCAACTGTTTCATTTTTCTTCCTTTTTACGACCCTGTTTCATAATTAATTACTGTTAAATATCCTACAGAATTTATATCGCCTGGAGTTTTCTATAATTCTTTTCATTGAGAATTTGTAATACAGGTAGTCCTCGACTTATGACCATAATTAAGCCCCTAATTTCTATTAATAAGCAAGACAACGAAATGACTTTTGCCCCATTTGATGACTTTTCCTGCCACGATTGTTAAGTGAATCATTGCGGTTGTTAAGTTAGTGACAGACTTGTTAAGTGACTCTGGCTTCCCCATTGACTTTGCTTGTCAGAAGGTTGCAGAAGGTGACACAGTAACCATCATAAATATGAACCAATTGCTAAGCATCCCAATTTTGATCACATGGAATAGTGCAACGGTTGTACATGTGAAAAATGGTCACAAACAGTACTTTTTTCAGTACTGTTCTAACTTTGAACAGTCACGAAACAAACTGTTGTAAGTCATGGACTACTTGTTTTGCTACCTATACACAAGGAATTCAGTCAATCAACGGTTAAAGCTAAATTGGCACTAGATAAGGGTCAGTGGAGTTCATGGGGGCTAGATTTATGTCTCTTGTGGCACTGCACTGACTCCAAACTGATGGCATGTTTATCTCCACCTTCCAGCTCTGCCTGCTTTTCTCCAACGTGCTGCTCGAGAGTCCTAGCAATGGGTAATATGCTCTCATGATTGGCTGAAGACTGGGTTTATTTTTTTAAAGTCACTCCTCCTCCTTCCTGTGAATCGCCACTAAATTAACTCAGTCGGTTGAAGATACATGTTCCTCACATTGCTAGGACTCATTACTTATAATAATTTAAAAT
>JANHFM010008664.1:48036-62253 GCA_032468115.1 Grayia smithii
ACCAGTGAAATTTGTCATATTAATCTGTTTGTGGTGCTTTATTGTGTTTAGGAGTCTGACATCCCATGGGTAAAAGCTGTTTTTAAACCTGTTTGTCTTCTAGTAATAGAGGCTTTTGTAAGGAAGGAATATGATGTAAAGTATCTCAGATATTGAAATTTCTCCCATGCAGTATTTCAGAATATATCTTCCATCTTCTTTTGGTCTTTTTAAAGTCAGATAGAATCTATCAATTGGGATCCTTTAGCATACCAAGTCAAGATTGAAACAACTTTCTCAGTTCAGAGATCCTTTCGAAGACTTTTCTTGCTTTTCCATCTCTATTTCCACCTTTGATATCTTTACAGATGTCAAGAGTTATTACAGCATGTAATAACTCTTCTTGTGTTTTTTTTTTCTTGACAGCTTTCTAAAATGCTTCATTAAATTCCTTCCTGAAATTTTTGAGTTTCTTGGCTTTTACTTGTCTTATCTTCTTGGCAATTTCTATGATTTGTTCCAACGTCTTGATCTTTGGCTGTCTCTTTTTATATACCCCCATAAGAGTTTCTTAATCAGCTCCTTTGGTTCCCAATCAATCAGGTTCAGGATTTTAAAACTGTTTATGATGTTCTCCTTGAAAATGATGGGTTAAAGTTCATATTGTAAAACACTGATTGGTTTTCTTCTTGTTGTTTAACTTAACTTGAAACTTGCACATGAGCAGCTCATGATCTATTCAACACTCAGCACCATGCTGTGTCTTTGATGCTATATGCGAAATCTTCCACTCCTTCTAACAATAACATAGTCAATTTTATTTCTGTGTCTCCCATCTGGTGATGTTCATGTATTGTATAAGGCAGAGGGGTCAAACTCAAGGCCCACAGGCTGCATTCAGTGGGGTGCTTAGAACTGGCCCACTGGGCCGCCCTTGAAACAGCAAAGGACCAGCCCACAGTGCCTTTGCGAGCAAAAATGGAGCTCAGGGAGGCAGCATGCATTTTTGCTGTCAGAGGGTTGCCGGAGGCCGTTGCAGCCAAAAACGGAGCTCAGGAGCCCGTTTTCGCTGGCAGAGTGCTCGGGAAACCACAGGCTCCCCTGACACCAGTGACGCTGAGCTGGTTACACCCACACTGGCCACACCCATCCTGGCCCCCTGAGGTCAAACACAACCCTGATTTGGCCCTCAATGAAATCGAGTTTGACACCCCTGGTATAAGGTATTGTTTGGATTGTTGGAAGTCTATTGTAATTGTATAGATTGGAAGAAATTGGTAAGTTATTAGATCTTTCATTTCCCAGGCCAAACATAAAAACTTACATTTTCCTCCTTAATGCTTGCAACTCCAACATTTTGAGACTCCCAACATTTCCTCCATAATATTTGCAACTCCAACCACAAGTAGCACATCTTCTTGAATGTTGTGTCAATTTTAGTTTGCATTTGATTATAAAACTCATCTGCGTCCTCCTCTTATTCATCAGTAGTTGGAGCATGAACCCAGTTGTTTGCAGCGAAGTATTGATCTTGGTATATAATTCCTAACTATGAAAGCAATACTATTCCTTCTTTGTTGTTCAAATCCTGGATAATGAACAGTGTGACTTTGTGTTGTGGCCTATTGGCCACCAGCAGCTGAATTGGATGAGGAGAAGGTGTGGGAGTCAGGGTCAACATCAAGGCAACCTAAGAGCTCTGAGGGGGAAGAGGGAACGGAGTTGTCAGAGAGAGAGAGAGAGAGAGAGGGAGGGAGGTGGAGCCTGGGCCATCTGTCAGCCCTCAGATGGAGATGAACAGCCCCCAGGTCTGGAGGCGGTTTATGAGGAAGAGGATGAACGGCTGAGTCCAGTGCCTGATGTATGGATGCGCAGAAGGCAGAGGAGAGGAGAGCAGTGGAAATCTGTAGGCCAGTCCTTGGGACAGAAGAGCCACCGCTGCTAGCAAAGCCCCACCCTGACTCTGGGGATAAAAGGCAGAGGGCGAAGATGAATAAATGTGGCAGACAACTAGTCATCTCCCTGCTGATAGGCTTCTTAGTCTGTGGTGAGAAGAAACTTTTTGCCGGGGCTGCTGGCACTCATAATAAAGGACTCGTTGATTGATTACAGAGGGTTCGTCATGGGTTTGGGAGTCGGGTCAGAACACTTTGTATCTGAAAATATCCAATTTCCATCCACTTCAGTTCATTGATGCCTAACATGTCTATGTGAATCAATTCATTAAAATCATTCACTGTGTTGAGCTTTTCCACAGTCATGCTTCTTACGTTCCAATTTCCCATGGTTATTCACTTTCTAAACTTCAGTGTCAACTGTCCAACTAGTAAACTCAAAGTAAGTAAACTCTCTCAGGATCCTTGAATTCCCAAAAGTAAAACTTTATTGGATACACCATTTTGACACTGAAGAGTCAAAATCAGTTCTGGTTTTCCCACACAACTACTTGCTTAGTGAAACAATAACTTTCTTTTCTCCCCACCTCTGGGTGATCACATTGTCCAATTATGAGATGTTCTCTTGTTATGGGAACAGTCCGTCTCTTTCTCAAGCACCTGCAGTGGTGACCTTGATGGTTGCCAAGCTCTCACAGTCCATGCACACATTCTCAGCATTCTATGTTTCCCCCTTCTCTTCCCCCAGTTAATTGGAAAGTTGAAAAGCATTAAGGTTTGAAAGAAGCAAAGCGGTTCGATCTTGACATTCAGATTTTCTTTCCCTGCATTGCAACACCAGCAGCTAAGCAACCTGAAAGCTTTAACCCAGACATGTCATAAACATGATTAGCATTCCAAAAGATTTTCAGCATTTACTTAGGAGCTTATTGACAGTCACTTAGCACTATATCATCAATCACTTTATCTTGTCAATCCATCTCAATCCATCTGATTGTTCTGCTGCCCAATATAAGTGCCTGCCTGCTTTAGCTGAGGTGATCTCCATGCCTTGGGAGACCCTGCTGGGATTATATACTCTGGGTATCCAGCCCTGACATTTTTCACTCATCCCTCCCAGGAACCTCCCCATCATGATATGGCAGCACAACAGGGCTTGGCAGAGAAAATAGTGGTTGCAAACTAGGGGTGGGTTCTACTTACCTTTACTACTGGTTCTCTTCATGCACATGCTTTGCGTGTGATCGACACTCACATGCTCGCTTTGCTCATGCACATGCCAAATGTGAGCTCTGCGCATGTGCATTTACTATTTTATTTGAAAAAAACTCAAAACAAGCACTTTGCGCATGCGCAGAGCAGAAAACCATAAGTACGGGCGCGCGGGTGGGCCCAGCTTCCAGCCACAGAGAATGGTTCGGTGACGTCACACCATCACCACTACCGGATCGCGTGAACCGGGCCGAACCGGGAGCAACCCACCACTGTTGCAAACATATATAGATAAATAAAAGGTAAAGATTCCCCTCACACATATGTGCTAGTCGTTCTCGACTCTAGGGGGCAGTATTCATCTCCATTTCAAAGCTGAAGAGCCAGCACTGTCCAAAGACATTTCCATGGTCATGTGGCCGGCATGACTAAATGCCAAAGGCGCATGGAACGCTGTTACCTTCCCACCAAAGGTGGACCCTATTTTTCTACTTGCATTTTTTATGTGCTTTCAAACTGCTAGGTTGGCAGAAGCTGGGAGGAGTAATGGGAGCTCAGCCCTTTATGTGGCACTAGGGATTTGAATCACTGAACTGCCGACAAGCTCAGCTTCTTAGCAACTGAGCCACCACGGCCCTATATATAGATAAATATTTCCTCCTTTTTAGCAGCTTCTGATTTTTGTGAACTTCTAGTAACTGGAAAATATTGCTACTAAATTGGAGAGAAGCTATTACAGCAACATTTCTATAGCAATTAATTCACATAATACATTTTTTCTGTCTTTTTTTATTATTATTATTCGCAAAGCCGTGTGCAAAAGGAAAGGCCATTTACAGCAATAGGAAAGAATTGGCCAAACAAACAAACAAACAAATAAATAAATAAATAACCATTTAAACAAGAGAAGCACAAGCCAGCCACAATTAAGTATTGACAGACTAATAACAGTTTCTCTCAAACACAAAATATTATTTTAACTCTGCACTGAAAATCTGGGAGTAAATTAGTCAACACAATTCTACAGATGAAATTAGTTAATATTCTAATTCCAGAATGGCATCTCCCATGATGAAGTGAAAACAACTAATCTTTATCAAATAGTTTTTGTGGTATCAGTATGTATGAAATAAAATCCTGTAATATTTTAATAAAGAAGAAAATAGGTAGTATCAGTATAGTGATAACTGATTTTTATAATCTGTATAATTCATATCTTTATTATCAGTATATTTAAACCAAACATCTATTGATTTACTATATAAATTTGATAAATGAACATAATACATTTACAATAGTAATGGAGATTATTACTCTGATGTTTATGAAAACCGTATAGGTAATCTTCGACTTACAAGCACAATTGAGCCAAACATTTATGTTGTTAAGTGAGACATTTGTTAATTTTGTCCCATTTTATGACCTTTCCTGCCATAGTTCTTAAGTGAATCACTGCAGTTGATAAGTTGGTAACATGGTTGTGAAGTGAATTGGCTTCCCCATTGATTTTGCTTGTCAAAAGGTTGCAAAAGGAGGTCACATGACCTGGGGAAATAGCAACAGTCATAAATGTTTCTTGCCTACACAGGAGGTTGGTCTAGAAGACCTCCAAGGTCCCTTTCAACTCTGTTATTCTATATTTTGTAAGTTGTCGAGCAACTGAATTTTGATCACATGATCGGGGGGGCTACGAAGTTTGTAAGTGTGAAAAATGGTCATGTCACATTTTTCAGTGTTGTTGCAGGGATGAAATGCTACCTGTTCGGACTGGTTCAGCCAAACTGGTAGCGATGGCGGCCAGTGGTTCGGAGAACCAGTAGTGATGGCTGCACAAGGCTCCGATCACCCACCTGGTCATTACTTCCTGGTTTCAACCAGGAAGTAACCTGTTTTTTACCCTCTGTGCATGCGCAGAAGGGTTTGTGCATTTGCAGAGGGTCCAAACCCGTGCATTACGGGCGCACGTGTGCACTTCCAAACCGGTAGGGAAGGTAAGTAGATTTCACCCCTGTGCTGTTGTAACTTTGAACGGTCACTGAATGAACTGTTGTAAGTTGAGGACTACCTGTGTCAGTTTCCTTAATATTTGTTAGAATCAAAAATACCACAGAACTGTTTCAGTGGAATAGCTTACAATGTGCATGTGTGCTTGTGTGTAACAGATCTATGTCTATATATGTATATGTGTATATGTATATAAGTATACAGCGTGTGTGCATATATATGTATAATAATTAAAAGATACAAAATTATGGCATATCCAAACAAACAAAAAAGAACAACATTAAAAACCAACAAAACAAAGCAAGCAAAAATAGCCAAGTTACAATCAATACAGGAAAGTGGCTTAGTTTTAAAATGTTAAACCTTTCTAACATGTTATAGTACCATTTAATCAGTAATTTTATTGGGTTGATGGAGAGCGAACACATATTTTTTTTACATCCAGAACTATTGTAGTAGCCCTTTGAACCACGTAAAATTATGTGGTTGCATCCCAAACTCAGTAAATTCAGATTTCTTCATAATCCAATGCATTTTGAATCTTTGGAATGTGTCAGTTTCACATTAATATATCTATATCTTATTTCTCTAAGTAATAACAATAATATGAATTCTAGACCAAATAACCTTTTCAGTGGGGAAGCCCACTCATGAAACAGAAACTACAGCTGATGCAAATGTGTTGGCAGAAGTAGTTAAGGCTGCACCTTGTTATTCTCAGCGTGAAGTTCTATGCCTGGATTATCTCTGGCTACTACCAGAGTTGGTTTCTGTAGTAGGTTTCTGGTTGATTTCTGGTTGTAATGCAAGGATTTGGTTATCATATATAATACCTCTTAGGGCTCATGATCTGGATAAGTATGGGATCAGATTGCTTCAATTGTTATTTCCTACCCTCTGAAATCAAACAGAATTGCCAGGCTCTGCGAGACTCCTCAGTATTCCATCAAGTAAACACTTATTCTGTTTAAAGTAACAAAAATTAATATAGCCAGATCAGTAGGAGTCTAATAATACAAGCCAGCTTCCACTTCGAAGCTAACAAATTTTTATTAAAAAGCATAAGCATAAGTGTAACCGCTTCATTAGATGCGTTCAGGTAGTTAAATTGGTGTAAGATTTGAAACAAAGATAAGGTAAGTGTATGACATATGTATGTGGGTTGTTTTCCATTATTCCCACCTGGTTTGTCATCCTGACATCTTTACCCTTCTTTTTGTCTTTCTTGTTTTTAACATTTTAAACAATTTATAAACCACCAAAGAGATATTGGGAATGGTATATTTTATTTTTATTTAGCAGGTGCTTTTTTGATATCCAAAAAAGATAATATTACCAATTCAAGATTCTCAAATTATATTTCTAAAATATCACTTAACAATGTGATACTCATTTAAAGTATCACCAAATCACCATTTTATAAATCCAGATTGTGCAGGAGAATTACTGAGTTTCTTGGCACCCTTAGTAAGTTAAATTCAACTTTAAGTTCCAAAAACATCTTTGGCACAACCAAGTTGCTCTAAAATAGTAATATTTCTTATTTGTTTATCGATGAGTGACTTTTGCCTACTCTAATGGAAACCTTGAGAAAAGTTTTGTTGTGTTGTTGGACCTTATTATGGTTCTTGTTAATTTTATTAATTTATCCTGTAATTAGAGCATTGAAAACATGCTTGACTTGCGATATTGGCGTGAACAGTAATTGAGTGAGGAAGCAAAGGCCTTGAGTATTTTACATGAAGTATAAAAGTCTTCATATAAGTTCTTAACAAATACTGTAGTTTTTTTTTTTTAATCAGCTTGGGGAATTCAAGCCATTTCTGTTATTTTGATTTATTTTTTAAAAAAATCAATTAAAAATAATATTTGTATACCAAATGCTACAGAGGATCCCAGCTTTCCAGAACAATCTGTTTATATATATAGTGAAACTAAAGGATAATATTCATCTAATCTATATTTTCATTTATTGTTTTAGGTCCTGTAAATGTATAAAATCTTTGACTTGTATAGTTTCTAAGAATGTTATCTTTTGAATGTGAGTACTTTCTAGACATTCAAAGCTATAATTTTCTGAATTTAGAAAAAATATTTCTGGAAAGAGGCAGCCCCCTTTCTGTTTACGTTCTATTTACATTCTTCACACAAATGCTGAGTCCACGGAGTCATTTTCATGTTTAGTTAAAGTGTTTAGTTAAAGTGTTTATTGCTGAGTTCATTACTTCTAAGTAAAGGTTGACAGAAATATAACCACAGACTACCAAAGGCTTTTACATCTGTGGAAAAAGCGTTGGCAGACTTGCCTATGCCAAATCTAGCTGCTACAGTGAAACACAATAATTCTTTTCAGAGGGCATTTGGGAGCAAAATGAGAGATTATACTGGCTCTTGAAATACAGGCTCACTGGGCAGAATATTGTTGTCTGTTTTTCTGGTTCCCTTAAATCTTTTTTTAAGCCTGCTTTTGCATTTGCTTCTGATAAGCTACTCCAAAGTTCCTAACTGGAGCAATCTAAAAACTATATTAATTAAACCTTTAATCGGACTGTTATTTCATAATTTCTAAACTGTCTTTTGCAAATTATTTAACTTCAAAGCAAAATTAAAATAAAGATGATAAAACCAGGCATATCATTTAGCATTTTGTAAACTGAACCAAAGAATGTCTTTCTAGTACTTTGTTGTATTCAGTTTTATTTCTGTGCTGAAATAGTGCCTCTCCTCACATACTCTTTTTCAGGGTTGCCTCTTTCCAGAAATATTTTTTCTAAATTCCAAAAATTATAGCTTTGAATTCTAGAAAGTACTCACATTCAAAAGATAAAATTCTTAGAAACTAAACAAGTCAAAGATTTTCTGCATCCACAGGACCTAAAACAATAAATGGAAATATAGATTAGATGAATATTATCCTACAGTTTCACTATAGGAAAGTAATGTCAAAATGGGAAGGAAGGAAGGCGTTAGAAGAGACCTTGGAGGTCTTTTAGTCCAAACCCCTGCTCAGACAGGACCCTATACCATTCTGGACAAATGTTGTCCAATCTGTTCTTAAAACCTCCATTGATGGGCTTCACATACTGTAGCTACCAGTTCGCCCAGCACCAGAAATGTGAGTGCATGCGCCATCCGCGCATATGTGTGGCGTCACCAAACATAGCAATTCGCTCACGCACACTGTCCATACATGCATGCGAGGTCAAACAATGCACCTATTCACTCGCATGCATCATCCACACATGTGTGCAGCATCAAAAACATAATGATATAGGACAGGATTGAGCCTGGGCAGGTGGGCAGGGCGGGGCCAACCGCAGGTTGCCACTACCGGTTTGCCCAAACCGGTCTGAACCAGCTGAATCCCACCTCTGCATCCCACTGATTAATTGTTCTCACTGAGAGAAAATTTTCTCTTACCTCTGATAAGTTTCCACCCACTACTTCTTATCTTACACTTAGATGCTTTGGAGAATAAGTTGACTCTCTCTTCTCTTCTCCTAATCCATCTCTTCATTAGACTAGACATACTGTACCTAGTTCTTGAAACTATTCATTGTATGCTTTAGACCAGTGGTTCTCAACTTGTGGGTCGTGACCCCTTTGGGGGTCAAACAACCCGTTCACAGGGGTCGCCTAAGACCATCGGAAAACAGATATTTCCGATGGTCTTAGGAACTGAGACACTGCTCCTCTATCCATCTCCAGGTAGGTCTGCCCACATGCAGATCCGCCCACATAAGAGTACCCGGCATGATGACATCATTGCGCCAACCCCATCACATACACCCCATACAAATAGCAATAGCAATAGCACTTAGACTTATATATTGCTTCATAGTGCTTTACAGCCCTCTCTAAGCTGTTTACAGAGTTAGCATATTGCCCCCAACAATCTGAGGTGTATGTGAAGGGGTTGGCGCCATAATGTACTTATGTACTTATGCGGACCAGTCACACATGTGTAGAGCAGCAAAATTACAGTTATGAAGAAGCAATGAAAATAATTTTATGGTTGGGGGTCACCACAACAGGAGGAACTGTATTAAAGTGTCGCGGCATTAGGAAGATTGAGAACCACTGCTTTAGACTCTAGACCCCTAAATTTCTTTGTTGCTCTTCTACACTCTCAACATCTTTTTTGGAGTGTGGTGACCAATACACAATACACAATATTCCAAATGTGATCTTACCGGGTCAGCATAAAGCAGTAGTAACACTTTGTCTCTTATTGATACTATACCACTGTTGATGCAGCCTAGGACTGCATTGGAAAAATGCCTTGGAAAAGTCTCCAGCTGTCTAAAATGCACTGAAACCTGGATTAAACTTTTCTACTCTCATGAGCTGAATTTTTGGCTCCATAAAATAAATAAAAGGAAAGAGTGTCTCCAGTCTCACTGAGAAATAGTTTGTTGTACAGAAACCCAATCCATTTTGGAGAATTCATTTATCACAGGCACTGCCGAACAACATGATATAAACGGCTTATAAAATATTATCTATGTAAAAACATCCCTCTCTAAAATGAGATAAGGGCAGCACAATATACTGTATTGTCTGAATTTACAGTAAAAGAGAAACATTTCAAAATGAATAATAATTTGTAATACTATTTATTTTATCTCTCCAATATTTAAACATCAGAGACTGTGATATCTGGGAGGATATTTTGGTAGACCATTTTTTTCCAATACAGTTTTTTTTTTTCAGGAGGTGAAGGCCATTTCCAAAAAAGAAATCTGAGATTCTAATAGAGCACTTGCTGAACAGTGCTCTATTAGAAGTTATCAAGTGCTAACTTTGATAAAGCAAATGTAAAATTGCATGAAGATCGTCTTGCAATTGATTGATAGAAACTTAGTAAGGTTTACACATGCCAGAGAATGAATGTTGTGCCTACAGCATGATTCTATCTCCATGTCCCAAAATGTATGGGTTGAATGTTTTGATGTCTAAGTTAAGACAGGAGAAAAATAATAGCATTTAAAAAAATAAAATTAGTGGGAGTAAAACATGATAGTAAAACATTTCATGGAAAAAGAAATCAGAGTTATAACTCTGGGTTATTGAACAAAGCAAGAATAATGGTGAGACATCTTTTTTAAGAAAAGAAAAATGATATGCTGCATCACCAAATATGATTACATAAGCCAGTACAAAAGCGTTTGTAAAACAAAATAATAATAATTTCATCCCGAGGAGACTGGATGAAGGTATGTAATACCACTGATTCAGTTATTGAAAATCATGATGTCTCCTTTCCTTTTCTCTCTTTTATGTTTGACATATGCACCAAACAAAAATACATTTCCTCATTTTCCAAAGCTTAGTATTGTGTTCAGTCAGATCTATTCAGTCACTTCCCCTTTAAGGGTAGAACTCATTTTCAAAGAGTAGGGGGGAAAAAAACTTAATAGTGTTGGTGTATAGAAAGCTATCCTTTCCCATAGGAAGTTGACTAGTCATTTCTAATTGACATGTTTTAATTGGTAAGATTAAAATGTACCCTCTACTTTCCCAAGTATAAAATGCCTCTTTCAATTTTGGAAAGAAACAAAAATATGGATTTAGGGGCTTCATTTCTGTAAGAAATAGAAAAGCATATCCTCATCCTAAACAATATGGCATATATTATTTTGTATGTTTAATAACTGAAAGCTGTACACATTGTGTGCAAAAAGAGACAGTTCTCCCCATTGCTGAAAAAAAAAAAAGGCTGATATTTTGAATCCTTGTGTGTTCTAAGTTGAAAGAACAAATGAGCAGCATTCTAGCATCTCTGAACTAAAATTACATTTATTCATTACTCCCCTTCATGGTACAATCCTACCAGCACGTATCAAAAATAAAATCTGTGTTCAGTAAATTTAATGTTTAATGCATACCCAGGATTTCAGCCTCAATATACTATAGGCTGATGCGATGGGTTTTATATGTTTCTTAACTGTATGTGTGTTTTAACTTTTATCTGTTTTAATTGGTGGGGTTAGATTATTGCATTTATTTTTAACTTCTGCTTTTAGGTATTTATTGTGCTTTTAATTTGTGAGCTGCCCCGAGTCCTTCGGGAGAGGGGGCGGCATATAAATGCAATGCAATAAAATAAATAAATAAATAAATAATGGGGGCATGACTCCCTTAACCATTGTTCTACTTAACAACAGAAATTTTGGACTCAATTATGATCATAAGTCGAGGACTATCTGTATTTTCCCAATATTTATGAGGCAACGGAAGAATACGCAGTTCATTTTGAACTTAACGTATGATCACTGTTTAATAGAATCCAACAGTGGTGAAGAAGAGGTAACAAATCTTCATAAGATTTGGACTTGGCATGAAATAAAAGAGCTATGATAACTGGAATCAACAGAAAGGATTTTTATCTTTCATAAGGGAAACTCAGACTGGGCCTGTAATTGTCCCAGCAAGCAGCACTGCTGAAATAGGTTGGAATTTCTTTGTTAGCATTGGCTGTTTAATTATGGCTTGTTCTCTGAATATTGATTGAGCAAATGTAGGCTTTTAGACAGTTCTGTGTCTGCTCTGGAAGTCCCCATTTTCAAGCCGGTGGAAAGCTGCAAAGTTTGGTAATAAGTTCTTGGAATTTATTCAGATAACTCATCTTAAGGGTATATTAATAACATGACCATTTAAATATTCTGGGCGTCTTGAAATGTGGATGTGTAATAATGTGAGTGTTTTGCTCTTTAAGGACTAATAAATGTGTAAAGCTTGTTCTAAATTTAACATAGGAACAGATTATGCAAATTAGACAGTTGTTGAACTGGCTGCTTGCCTGAATATCTGCTTTAATCTACCGGTTCAGCTTTTGTAGAACTTATCCTAAATTGTTAGGAAACATTGAGTAAAAAGATAGTTTCTTAAAACTGTGAGAGAGATCACAGTACAGATGGAGACCCCAAGCTACAGCCTTTCCACAGTATGTGAAAGGAGGCATGGATGGAAATTCTGATTTCTCTTTGAAGCAAGAAATGAGTTTATTTGTGTTGAAAGGGTATTCAGATCTCTAGATTCCTGAGTAAACTAGACAGAACTGTTGCTGTGAAACAAGTTAGGGGTTTTTGTGTGTGTGAAGAGATGTTTTCAGGAGCTTTGTCTAAGTTTGACATCTGTGCCAAAGGCAGAATATAAATATCCCTGTACAGTAATTGGCTTTGTTTGGTCCCATCTTTGGGATGCTGTTATCTTATGAATTTAAAATATGTAAGTGATATATTGATAATGATTGCATGTGCTTTCAAATACATTATTTTAGATGTTCATAGGACCTGGTGCTTGACATTTATTTCACCCTAAATAAACTGCTGATCTATTCAACTACAGAAATCATTATCTATAGGAGGTGCGTAATGGCATCACAACAAATGGCTTTGGTAAGATGGGATGATGTAAAATGGGATGACCACCACTCATCCAGCCTTGTTTTCTTGACCTTGCAGTAAGATCCCTGGAGGAAAAGGAAGGGAGTTTGAAGCGGCGTTCAACAATTAGAATCCCAAAAAATGTTCACTCCTGACTTCTTCCTGTATTTTCATTATTGTCTGAAGGAAACCCCTCCAAATGGTTCATTCAAATTTGGGATAATGTGTTGTGAATTTAGATACAGTGATACAAAAATACATTTGGGTGGGAACCAAATTCTCAAAACAAAACAAAACAAAACAAAAAAATTGAGATGATTTTAATAATCATAGTCTTTTAATACAAATATTTCCTAAGCATATACTGAATATAATAACTGGCTTCTTTAGTGATTAGCAATTAAATAAAACTTCCCAATTGTATTGGGAAGGCATTCTGGAAGTTACAACCGAATATATTTGGAGTCTGCTAGAGTTGAGAAGGTTGTTTTAAGCTGTCCACTCAAGCAATATAATCCAATTGTACAATTATTTGTCTTTTGTACTATAGAATTTTCATTATTTAGAAATGAGGGCAGTTATGAAAGACTGTGATTTCTGTTGGTGATTGATGTACATGTAAAGACCAATTATTATATTAACTATTAACTGCCCAGTAATCTTCAGAAACAGTTTGCTATTCTTGCTGGACAAAACCATCTTTCTTCTCTAGTCTTACTTTAAAACTGAATATGGTAATCCTCTATCAAAATGTAATCTGAAATACTTACATGTTTTACTTTCTATTAGGCAATCTGTATTCTTTGACTATCAAATCCATTTGTTTAGGTTTTCTCTTCCATATTGGGGAGGGATTCTAATTATGTTCAAATAGTTCATTTTCTTTATTGATTTCTGTAGACAACTTTCTCCTATTCCTAGAGCGCTTCAAAACAGTTTTTCACTGCATTACTAAATGGAGGTAGCTCTTGCTATCTTTACCAAATCTATGCATGTTCCCCTTCTCATTTGGTTATTTGACCCATTCCTCTTTCTTTTTGGTTAATTGTCGCATAAGTAGACACAACATATTTTTGAGTCTTCACGGAATTGCTTTTCTGGCTTCCATCTTGCGCTTAAGGATTTTCCCCTTTGAACTATTTTAGGTGGGCTTTTTTTTGCAAACCCTCACTTATGAAACATATACTGAAATCCTCTGAATGATGCTCAAGAAGTCCTCAGCTTACAACTAGTATTTATTTAGTGACCATTCAAAGCTATAGCAGCCCTGAGAAAGTAGTTTATGAACAGTCTTTCACTTAGACCATGGTAGCATCCCCATGGCCCATAGGATCACGATTCAAGCACTTGGCAACCAACTCACATTTATGATGGTTGTAGCATCCCACACTCACGTCACAATTTGCAAGCTTTCTGGCCATCTTCTAACAAAGAAAGTTATTGGGGTGAAGTAAACCAGATTTGTTTAATAATTGTGTAGCTCATTTAACAACCATAGCAAAATGGCAATAAAATAAGATGCCATGTGATGACCCGCTTGATGACCACATCAGTTAGTGACAGAGGTTCCAGTCCCAATTGTGGTAATAATTCGAACACTTAGAGCTTTAGATCTACATGCAAGGTAAAACTGGAAATAAAGGGAATAGTGGTGATGATCGAACAGCTCCTAAGATTAGACTAAGCTTAGATTTAGGGAAGGTAATAGCGTTCCTTGTGCCTTTGGCATTTGGTCATGC